>JANHGC010341157.1:0-14361 GCA_027560395.1 Boaedon fuliginosus | reverse complement strand
GTAGAGTAGAGTAGAGGAGAGCAGAATACTTCATTTGGCCAAGTGTGATTAAACACACAAGAATGTGTCTCTAGTGCAGAAGAAATGCAGGTAGTCACTAACATTTGTTTAGTGACTGTTTGAAGTCACAATGGCCCTGACGTACGACCAATTTTCACATTTATGACAGTTGTAGCTTCCCCGTGGTTATGTGATCTAAATGCAGACATTTGTCAACTGGCATGTATTTATGATGGATGCAGCATCCCAGGGCCATAGAACTAACAGAACGAATAGAATAACAGAGTTGGAAGGGACTGTGGAGGTCTTCTAAGGCAGGAAACCCTACATCACTTCAGACAAATGGTTGTCCAATCTCTTCTTATAAAGTTCCAGTGTTGGAGCATTCACAACTTCTGGAGACAAGTTGTTCCACCGATTAATTGTTCTAACTGTCAGGAAATCTCTCCTTAGTTCTAGGTTCCCTCTCTCCTTGATTAGTTTCCACCCATTGATTCTTGTCCTGCCCTCAGGTGCTTTGGAGAACAGCTTGAGTCCCTCTTTCTTTGTGGCAGCCCCTGAGGTATTGGACATTGCTACCATGTCACCCCTAGTCCTTCTTTTCATCAGACTAGGCCTATCCAATTCCAGCAACCGTTCTTTGTATGTTTTAGCCTCCAGGCCCCTACTCATCTTCCATGATTAGGGGACTGCGTCAGGTGATCAGCATTTGCGACCTTCTGACAAGCAAGGTCAGTGTTACTAACTTAACAACTGCAGTGATTCACTTGACAATGGTGGCAAGGAAGGTCGTAAAATAGGGCAACACTCACTTAACAATTGTCTTGCTTGGCAACAGAAATTTGGGGGTCAATTGTGGTTGTAAGTCAAAGACTATCTGTGCTTTCAAGTCTTGCAAGATTCTGTTAAGGTAACTTTACGCTAAAGACAAAGCTGCCACTTCCTGTTGGTTGTTCTTTCCCTGACTACCTCGCAGGTCTAACAATAATGCCTTTAATGCTGTACTGAGACAACCCACTGCACCAGCATAGATTGGAGTATTTCCAAGTTTTTAATATTACTATGGGGCCCATCCAGAGGTGGGCTTCAAAAAATTCAGCAACTGGTTCTCTGCCCGGTTGTTGGGTGGGCATGGCCATGATGGGCGTGGCCTAGTCAGCCTCCTGCACCATGGCGGGGCGGGGGGTGTTTTCACCCTCCCCGGGCTCTGGAGGCCCTCCGGAGGCCAGAATGTCCAGGAGACCCATTTTTTTCACCCTCCCAGAGCCTCCTGCACTTATCTGGCATCCAAAATGAGCCGCGTGGGGATTCCTGGGAGGGGTGGGTGGGGCCAGCCAGGCTGGGATTTATGGATTCACCAAACTGGGCAGAACCTTAGCTAGAGGATCACCCAAACCCGTGCGAACCAGTAGCAGTCCACCCCTGGGCCCATCTTAGCTGAAAAGGAGCTAAACAGCTCATTCTATATCTAGAACTAGCTGATGACCCGGCCTTGCTCAGGTTCTCTTTATCCCCCTCCTCTTCATAATGCCAATTTGCATACGTTGCTCCTATTGGCTAGAGAGCTTCAGTCCTCAGTAGAGCTGAGCTTGCTATTTAAAAGTGGGGGTTCCCTTTGCCCTCTTTTTTTAGCTGAAATAGGGGGCAAAGAATTTTGGGACCCCCTCAGTGCTGATTTCGCAAGCCCAACAAAGGTTTGTGTGAAATTTGGGGCAGATTGGTGCGGAACTGAATTTTTGTATAGCGCACATACAAACTCCCTGCTCTGTTTTATATATATAGAATATTCTCGGTGGGGGAGGGGTATTGCATGTTTTAAAATTAACATTTTTTGCTTCAGTACGGAATAGCTGTGAAGACTACTCACCCACGTCTACTTTGCCCCGTATCAGCGGTTCTCCTTTTCTTGAGGGATACTGCAAGGATGTGGCAAAGAATTACAGAGCCTTGCAGTGTTCTTCAGATGGAACATATTTGAAACATCTCATTTTTTTTCTGTTGAACAGGAACCAGTCGTTAAACCTAATGTCACTAATAGGGTCGTGCAAAATTTGCCATTCTCCGTCATCTTCCCTTGTCAGTCCTTCTAGCCTCTCCCCTCCCCCCAGGTAATTCAATAAAACATTTAGAAACAGAAAGTGTACTATTCAGGCCTCAAGACACAACCCTCAGTTCCTCCCATGCTTGTTAATGAGAAACAACAATCTACATTTGTGCCTAATCAGTGTGGACCCCTTTAAATACATTTGCACAGTGGTTATTTTTATGCAAAATAACTTTTTCTTGCATGGTACCATGTTTCCCCGAAAATGAAGACCCTGTCTTATATTTTTTTTGCCACCAAAAAAGGCACCAGGTCTTATTTTTGGGGAATGTCATCCACTGCCTAACCCAGGGGCCGGCAACCTTAAACACTCAAAGAGCCACGAAGGTCCTAACCCAGGAGTATCCAAACTTGGGCACTTTAAAACTTGTGGACCAACTCCCATAGCTGGCTGGGGAATTCTGGGAGTTGAAGTCCACAAGTCTTAAAGTGCCCAGTCCCTCTTGCTATGCACAGCACACCAAAGTTGCTTTACAGATCAGGTTGACGGACTTCTCCCAGCTCCCGACGGCACAAAACGAGCAAGCTGCTGCCTTTGGGATTCGCCTTCGCCTGTTACGCGAACCCAACCGCCTCAGATAAAAGGTGCCCGTGGTCGACCGGCGCAAGGCAAAGCGAGCCGTCTAATCTCCCGTCTGCCTTGCCCGGTTCGCTCACCTTCCAGGGCGGGGGCCGAAAGCTCTCGGATCGTCCTCACCCAGGTCTCGGCAACGTGCCGATTCTCTTCGGCGTCCTGCGACGCCAAGACGCAAAAAGTCTTGGCTACCTTCTGCCGCGATTCTCCGCGGTACCACCAGCCCTTCTTGAAAGGATAGCAAACCACGCAGAAGTAAGCGGCTGCCGGCTGCGGCGAGGCGCTCCTGCTCTGGAAAGCGTAGCAGCCAACGCAAGTGGAGAGGCTCAGCGCGCTGCCCGCGTTGCTGCTCCGGCCGGCCGAGTCCAGCCGGCGCACCAGAAGCTCCGAGCCGCTTGTGAGGCTCAGGGCACAGTTCGCCTTCAGAGAAGGGACGAGGCGAAAGACGCCCGAGAGCAAAACTTCCTCGGAAGCGCCTTGGCCCGAGCCGTCTTCCATCGCCTCAGCGGCAAAGAGCGGAGCAGGCGACCCGGCACGAAGCGAAGGCTGAGCCCAATGAGGCGAGCGAAGCAAAGCTGCTCCGGGACTTTCTTTTCAATGAGCGGCGGCGGAGGGCTGGCTTTTGAGATTGGCGCTTTGCTCTCTGGGGCCATCGGCAGGCCGCTCCCGGGAATGGCGGGAAGCGGGATTCATTCATGACGAACTTCCAGCGCTTCACAAGCCGGACGCCTGTTGTTTTTTATTAGCCTACTCTTGGGGCACACGAAAGATTTCGGTTGAAAAGTTTACCTTGCTGGGTCCGCGAACTAAAAAGACGACTAGTCTTCAACTCTTCGTTCAGAAGATTCGACTAAGTTCCAGGAGGATTAGGGCAGGTGTTTCTAGTTAACCTTGACTGATCTTGTAGGTAGGGTTGGATTTGGTTTGTCCATGGATGGGGGCTTCCCAGGTCCATAAGCCATAAAGTAAAGTAAAAACATCCCAGAAGGAAGCTGCTTAAGCTTATAGTAGTTCTGGCTTACTACCACAATTCAGCTCAAACTTTATGTTGTTAAGTGAAACAGTTGTTAAGTGAGTATTGCCCTATTTTGCAAATTTTCTTGCCACAGTTGTTAAGCGAATCACAGCGATTGTTACATTAGTACAGTACAGTTGTGAAGTCAATCTGACTTTGCTTGTCTGACATTTGCAAGAGGTGATCACATGACCCTGGGACACGCAACCGTAATAAATATGAGTCAATTGTCGAATGTTTAAATTTTGTTCACGTGACCATGGGGATGCTGCAATGGTCATAAGTGTGAAAAACAGTCATAAGTAACTTTTTTCAGTGCCATTATAACTTCAAATGTTGCAAGTTGAGGATTACCTGTATTTGGTGCTGTTGCCATAAGAACAACATAGGGATGGGTCTGAAGACTTTATTTTTCCCTTTCCTTTGTATCTGACCTGGGCCATGAACAATTGTATGTTGAACACTGTACAGAACCACTTCCGGAAGAAAAGGTAAGTATATTACCATATTCCGAAAGAAAAAGTGGCTTGAAACATTTTAAAAGTGAAGATATTTCTTATGGCATATCCTGCTAGGTTGTTTTTTAAAAAAAGAAAGATGAAAACCTATGGGTGGCAGACATCCAGAGCTGTCCAAACTCCCTTATAAAATATTGTGCTATGGCATATTTTAAGCATGATAATACTACTAGATGCCTCCTTGTTTCTGTGATAAGTGAATAGCTACCTATTATCACCCATTACTCTTTAAACAACTAGTAAAGGCACAAGGTTTGCTGAAAAAAGAAAACCTCAAGGTTGTAACACCTAAACACAGAAAAAAAGATACTCTTAAGTAAAATTTTAGCAGCTGAACCTCTGCCTGGGAGGCTCTCTAACACAGAAATTATAACAGCAAGTTGCTAGAAATAGTAGCAGTTCAAACCAAGTAATGTCTCCAGTTCCCCTTGACTGGGGAAGAGGCAGGGTATAAATCGAAACTAAATAAAATAAATAAATGCACAAAAACATGGAATTGTCAGCCATTTATTTCCATCTGTTGATTCCAGAGGTGTTGATGTCTTCATATAATTATTTACCCTTCCTTCCATTTTCATAACTCTCTATGCACAATAATGCTATTTTGCTTTGATCTATTGATTGTAAAGTAATTGATTGCCCAGCAGCAATTTCACAGCAAGTCTGGATAAAGCCTGATTGAGAGCTTATACTGTATATGATTCCAATAGAAGAGAATATATGTGGCTCACAGCTGAACCATGGAATCTTTGGTACTCTCTGAGCTTGAATGTTTGATTGTAAATGTTTAATTATCCAGCTAGGCTAGTCAGTATGGGGTTTGCTGCCTTTTTACATACAGTAGTTTGGTCTTTTAGAGTTGATGGGAGATTTTCTTTTAGAAGTTCCTTAAGGTATTGCTTTTCACTTGTTTGATGTTAATCCTTGCTTATCTGAATGTAGGATGCTGGATTTGTTCTGGGCTTTTTATTTATTTCTTTGGGTTTTTTTTGTTTTTTTGGCTTTTTTGAATGGTGTATAAATGTGGTTTATCTCTGTATGTCTATTGATGGCTGATTTGTCCGAATGTCAAGTTTCTAGGAATTCCCTAGTGTTTTTTGGATTTAGCTTGATTTAGGGTGCTCAGAGTTTCCCTCTTGAAACTGTGGTTGAATCTGTCCATGTGTTATTAGATTAAGGAATTTTCATCATGCCTTTGACTGCTAGTTGGTATTCATGGATGCACTCTCCTAATATTCTGTGTTTGTCCTACATAGTGGCTGTTAAAGTTGTTACACTATATATTGTAAATGACTCCTATTTTTAATTCTTGAGTCAGTGGTTCTTTCTGTTTACTTTACATGAAATGTAAACATTTAGTGTAAAACATTTAGTGTAAAACATTTTGTAAAACATAGTGTAAATGTAAACATTTAGTGTAAAACATTTAATTAGTTTTGTGCTCCAGTGATGCTGTGTGATTGTAATAATCCGTTGATTGTTTCTGAGATGTTTTTGACCTCTTATTTTCTTCTTTCCTTGTGAATGTTATTCCTTTGATGATGTCGGTTGTGTCTCTTCCCTTTTTTATGATGAAGATTATCATTTGCAAACTTTTGGTTGTATATGTGGGAGTACTATAAACACTGCACTCCTACACATACAACCAAAAGTATGGATCTGGTATATTAACAACCCCTTTTGTCATAATAAAAATAAAAGCAACACATTACTCTTCCTGGATGTCGTCATCTGCCGAGGAAATAACAACAAATTAGAAATGCAAGTTTATCAAAAAATAACCCACACTAACCAAGTATTCTATTACCAAAATAATAACCCAGCAATATAAGAACATTATTCACAAACAAAAAAGCAGAACACTAGAAAAAGGAAACAGACCACCTATACAACATGTTCCAAAAAAATGATTTTTTTTATTAAAAACTGCCCAACCACTTAATCTACTTCAACACAACCAACTAAGCTACCTACATAAAGGATAACAGTACCATGCATTAAAAACATTTTAGAAACAACATATTATTACAACTATACAGCATCACCATAGTGCACAAACCAATTGAAACCCTCCAAACCATCTTACATAAATCCAAAGACCCACTAGCCCAAGAAGAAGAAAAAAACAAGCGTCACTACAACATAAAATATAATGACTTTAACAGCCACTATACAGAATAGATAGACAAAAGACAAGCAGAGCACATCCATGAACACCAACCAGCAATCAGAAGACACTATGAACACTCAATCTCACAATGCATGGACAAACGTAATCATACTTTCAACTAAGAAACTGAACATCCTAGGCCAAGGATCTAAATCCAAAAACACAATCAACACCCGGTTGATTAAGACCAAGATAACTGCTTTCTGATAAAGTTCAACGGTGGATAGATGGAATCAGAAATGCTCCTTGATTCAGCTGGTTACTTTGGGATGCATTTTGAAGGGAGGATAAAGCTTGAGCTCTCCTGAGCCTTAAATCTAGGCCTGCATTCTTTAAAAAAAAATCCTTGCATGTTTTTGCTTTTCTTATTCAAACAATTGACTTTATGCTATTTATACCATGAACACATTCCTCCTCTTCTTTTAACAAAAGTCATTGCATTTTTAACACAGAAAACTCTAAAGCCTTTATCCTTTTTTAAAAGCAAGTGTTGCCTGTTTTATTTGGAGTTTTTTAAAATCATTGTTTAAAACCAATGGAAACATGCTCCCCTTTCTTGCTTAGCAGAAACTATATACAGCCACAAATTCTCAGTGCATAATCTCTCACGCTGATAGCTGACAGATGAAGGTGGTGTGTCTTTTTATTTTGCAGTCAAGAAGTGTTTTTTTTCCTGAAATTGAGCATTGAGTGAAGCCAAAACAGTCTGTGGCAAAGATTATAAACCTCTTTACCTATTTATATGTCAAGTAAAGGTCAACAGATTATAAAATGTGTCATTCTTTAGGCCTAGGTTAGGATTAGGTTATCTTTGAAGTATGCTGACTGTAAGAAGTGAGGCAGAGGCCAACTGAGAATTGCCATTTAGGGACTTCCTGCCAACAGAGGCTTTTTTCATATCTGGCCAGAGGGATCTTTGCCCAGGTTCGCCTGGTGTACCAGTTGCAGCCCTTTCTGGACCGAGATGCACTGCTCACTGTCACTCATGCCCTCATTACCTCCCAATTAGATTACTGCTACGTGCTCTACATGGGGCTGCCTTGAAAGGCATTCAGAAGCTTCAGCTGGTCCAAAACGCGGCCACGCAAGCAGTTATGGGTGTGCCTCGCTATACTCATACCACACCACTCTTGCATGAGCTGCATTGGCTCCCAGTTAGCTTCCGGGTGCAATTCGAGGTGCTGGTTATGACCTTTAAAGCCCTACATGGCATAGGATCGGGTTATTTACAAGAGCGCCTCTTGCCACTGTTCGCCACTCAGTGCCCAGTGAAGGCCCCAGAATCGGCCTCCTCAGAGTACCGTCGGCCAAACAATGTCGACTGGCGGTCCCACAGATGAGGGCCTTCTCTGTGGGCACCCCAGCCCTCTGGAATGAACTTCCTCTGGGGATCCGGATCATCCCCAACCTGTTCCGCCGAGCCCTGAAAACATGGCTCTTTTTACAGGCTGGATTGGGCTAACACCCCGAAGACTGTTCTAATGGGTTTTTAAAATTCGTTTTATATATTATGATTTTTTTATACTGTTTCATTGTTGTAAGCCGCCCTGAGTCCCTTGGGAGACAGCGGCCTATAATTTTTAAAAAAATAAATGAATAAATGTGTGCCCAAATCCTGAGAGCAAAAAAAGCAGCCCACTGAAGGTTTTGGCCCCACACAGGACTGGAGTTCCTCCAGTGGCCAGCTCTTTAAGAGCCAAAGGACTACCTGCTGGAGAGTTTCAGCTTCATGCAGGGTCAAGTCCCCCTAGTTGGCAGCTCTTTCACACCATTTAACAATCCAGGAGATTGCTTAATGACCGCAACCAGAAGTGCTGGGATTGTGGTTTTTGAACAAAGCAGTCATGTGATGTCTCAGTTCACTCAAGGCCAACGAGTCTGGTCTCAATTGTGGGTGTATGTCAAGGACTATCGGTAATGTCCAAATCAGAATTACTGCAGATCCCCAACAAAAATTCCCTTCATACAAAATGAAATAAAAAATAATGCCTACCCATGTACCCTGTAGACTCATGTGTTTAATTCATATTGTGTTACAGTAATTGTCTGATCCATCTAAAAAATGAAAAGGCTAATCTGAGTGGGTGTTTTTCAATGGCAAAATTGCCTTTTGTGCTGTATTCCACACTTTTTCAAATCTTTTTGCAAGCTGGGAGGTGAAGGCAAATGATAGCAGATTGGCTATTCTGCAACCAAGCCTTCTTCCAACAGGGTCACCTTCTACTCTGGGCAGACACCAGGAACACACTAAAGCCCAGAGGCAAGAGGTAGAATGAAGCAAGTGTTATTACCAGTGAGCAAACAAACCACCCACAAGCTCTGGAGAGCTGCAATATTGCATAAGAAAATAATAGCTTTGCTCTCATTAACAATTGTACTGGCACAAGAATTAGAGGGGGGAAAGGTCAAGCTGTCAAATTTAAATGTTTCAACTATCTGAATTAATTTTAGTTAATACATGATAACCCATGACCCATTTGGTTATCATTTTAGTGATAACAGATTCATTATCAGTCACTGGCAAAGTTCTTAAAAACTCAGGGAGACATTCAAAGATGTATCTCCCTATACAAAAAAGTATAAACAAACATCAGCAGTTGACCAGGGAAATTTTTTATGACCTTTTGTCTTATAAGATGAAATGACCAAATACCAGATTCCTTATCAAATTCCTTAATGTCTTGAACAATGGCAGACCTAATCTAATGTACTAGAAAAGTTTTTAAAAATTCAGGAAGATATTCAGAGATGCCTTGAAAGTACCGGTAGCCCATACTTAATTGTATAGCACAGACAAATATCAGGAGTTAACCATAGGTAAAGCTAACAGACAAAGCAAGTTTTAGTTTAATATATAGATGCTATCCATATATTAACCTTAAAAGGGTATATTGAAATGATCACTTCTGCGGTGACTTTGGGAGATGCTGTATCCAAGAATTCTAGGGCTGCAGACTGCATTTCCAACAGTGGTTTGAATTTTACGATTAACAAAAGTATTGATAACTATGCATGCTTCTTATGCAGGCCAATGCAGTATGCATGTCTGAAACTAGAAGGGGCTAAGTTCTTTATTTGGAAAGGTTCTTCAGTCATTTTATCTCAGACAGAAATGTTGAACTATATACTCTTCTCTTCTCCAAGTGGTAGCAGATCAGCAAGGTGAGAAATAAGTAGCTTTTCTTTCTCTGTAGTTTACCTTAATAGTGCTTGAGAAATCTAAGCAGGGAGGGATCTATGGTAGGTAATATTGGTATGGGAATTTACCAAGAAATCCCAAAAGCATGTTGAGAGGTTTAAAAAACATAGAAGGTTAGAAGGTAATAGTAATAATAATTAACGAAGAAAACTGCACAGAGATTTTTGTGACGCTAGTAAGGTACAAGTTTTAACTTTTGATTTTACAATCTGAAAATTTCCCCAGTCATATATCAGAAGTCATAAGCAAGGAGTAAGTCATATGCATGGACTATTTCCCTTTCCTTGAGCTCATGTAATATTCTGTTTAATTTCTCCTGCTACTTGCCTTAAGCAAGATGCTACAGCACCTGATGCCCTCATTACTATCCCCTTTGGAGTGGTCCAAGCTACTTGACATAGCCTTTAAAGACCGTGAGAAACTGAGTTAATCCAAAATTCAGTGGTCATCTCATTCCCGTCACTGGGAATATATTGCACATATAGTGTGGTCCCTGCATTGCCCACCAATTAACTTCTAGGTGCAGTTGAAGTGCTGGTTTTGATGCACTGCTGCTGAATTGGCCTAATCTATCTAGAAAAAATTATGGATTCCCATTATTGGAAAATAGAAGCTGAAGCTGGGAAAGACCTCTTTTCAATATCAATTCACTCTCCTATGGATGCCATCCCTAGCTGCAATCAGGAAGACATTGAAGATGGAGCTGTTCCCAATTGTTTTCCCCTGTTTGGGGGCATCTTTTGTTTTATTGTTGTTTTAATTCAAAATTAAAAAGTTTTGTTTTATGATTTTAAATTTATTTTTTTTATAAAAGTTTTTTATTGTTTTATTTTTTAGAAAATAAAAAAAGAACAAGTTTATTTACATTTGATTTAGTTCGGTATTGTTCTTAGTCTTACATTTGTTGACGTAGCATTGTCCGGATATATATGCAAAGTTACAATCCATATGCATTTATCCTATTACTGATTTTCATCTCTAATTTCTTTTTTAATTCCTTTGTCTATTCGTATACCATTCATACCATTTTCCCCAAATTCTAAAGTATTCCGTATCCCCTTTATCCTTTAATATTATTGTCATTCTAAGTGATTCTGCACAGACCATCATTTTCTTTATTAGACTTCTTTCTGCTGGAGGGTTCTTGTTCTTCCAGTTTTGGGCATATGTCAATCCAGCTGCTGCTATAATGTAAGTTATAATATGTATTTCTTTTTTGAGGCCAGCCGGTAGGATTCCTAATAGGAAGATCTCCAAATTTAATTCTAATTTCTTAGTAGTTATTTCTTGTATCCATTTTTTAATTTTTTGCTAGAACTTTTTTGCTGCTGGGCAGGTCCACCACATATGATAGAATGTACCTTTTATATAATCACATTTCCAGCAAACAATTTTAAGTTTATTGTAGATGTTCTTGATTGTTATTTATGTAAATTGCTGAGAGTTGAACTGATTACAATAGCAAATATTGGCAATTGAATGGTGGATCCTGACTGATGAACTCTCTTGAGAAAGATATTATTAGAAAGCCCATGTATATTCTGGTCAGCCAGTTCTTGTGAGTAGACACAAGAATTAAGGTTTCATCTTAGGAGTCGAGCAGCTGGGATTCAAAGGATACCAAGTTTGCAATCATAACACTGCCTTTTTTGGACCAAACATTTGACCAAGCTTCATTTCTTAATCATCTTTGCTATTATTTGTATTGGTTTGGAAATATTAACACCTTTCGGAACAAGATTTTATTGCGTTTACTGGGCAAGTCTCTCCTCCTTAAAGAAAGAAGTTTTAAATACCATCTTAAAGACTTTAAAAATTATATTTTGAAATGAAATTAAAAATGGACAAAGGATCTATATGATTGCCTTGCTTAACAATTCCAATCTCTGCTCTCCCTGTTGTGAGTATTAGGCAACCATATGGGTTGTTAAGTGGAGCATAGAGTGCCTCAGAGGCAGAGGAGATCCTGGGAGGCCTAGCATGGGCCCAGACCTGCACTGCAGTACTTCCCCAGTTCACAAATGGTCTTTATTCTTATATTCTTATAGTTTGTGTTAGTTTTTATTTTTAGAATTGCTGTTTTCAATTAAAAAAAAATACTGTAAAATACCTTATTTTCTCTTCTTAAGTGTTCCAGTCATTTAATCACCTCCTAATCCATCTATTATGATTACGTCCTTGTACATCTTCCCTGCTCATGACGACGTATCTGTTTCTGTTTGTAACTCACAAGTATTGTTATCCAGTCAGAGGAAGATTCCCAGGGATGGCTGATTATGTAATTGCATTGTGAACTGGATATGCAGAAAAAACTGCCACAGAAAAAGCAAAGCCTTTGTGGCACTCCTCAATTGAAGATTGAGGTTACTTTCACAATGGCCAATTAAATCATCTTTTTTTTAATGATTCTTACATCTGCTCGTATTTTAATACATACACATTCATCATGCTATTCACTCTTGTAGTAAGTGTACAAAACACATTATGCAAAGTGCAGAAAAAAATAATTTTGGAATTGTTAAGTTATAGGTGAACAAACAATAAGATACAATAGTCCAAAGCAATTAAAGGCCTGAGATAACAACAAAATACATATCTAAATTGAATCACTAATGCCTCCCTTAAAAATTAGCCAAGTTTTAAGTTTTATCACCAAGTCAGCTCAGAACTGGCTATCTTCTCATTTTTATCCCAGAGGAAATATTGTCACAAGTGAGTCTTCAAACAAATTAATGAACAAATTTATTAGCATCACTGGTGAGAATGCTGATTGACCGCTTCAAAATGTCAGATAACATGGGATTGTAACTGCTGAAAGTCCTGATGTAAAGGACTTGTATGGGATTATATACCAATTTCTCATGAAAAGTTAAACAATCACAGAATAATTTAAAGTAAGAAATGATGGTAAAAATTGACTAAAAGCTGAAGCAAACTTCAATAGTCTGATTTCCCAATTTCTTCTCACGTCCCTTTTCCCTTGCCCAAGGATAAAAAGGGACCTACAAGAACATGAAGACAAATAACTGAGGTTGAATTATATTTTAATAAGGAAAAAAAACTAATATAGTTTCAAACCATATTTAATTGAAAAAAATTTATGTATTTAGAGAGCTTTCATGCCACTGTTATACTGTAAATATGGGGATTATTTTTGTGCATTATAACATTTGTTGAGGTCTCACCAGTGGTCTTTTATTTCATTGTCCTGCAACCAGGTTAGACTTGGGAGGTATCACACTGATATTAGAGACAGATGTCTATGGAGATTCTCAGTCATCCAGGTTGGTCCTATTTTCCTGGGCCTTTCCTTTTTTGAGTATCTCATGGATCAGCCTGATAATGCATCTTAAAAAAAACCCAACTTTGAAGAGACTTTATTTATTTATTTTTGCAGTGGGAGGCGGCCTTGTTTTTTTCATTTTACTTGTTCGCTTTCTGAGGGTGTCTTGACTGATTACCAATTGCAGTATATTGATTTCTTCCTTTCTTCCTCTGTAGTGAGTGTTTCAACCTTAGGAAAGTTGGAACTGTTTTTAAATATCTGTTATTTTTACCTTTCATATTCACTGGGTGTTTTAAGATTTCATTTTTATGCTTCACTTCATTTTCAATAGAAAAGAATACATATCTGTAGCCCAGGATTGAACTGTGGAGCTGTTGGTGCTCTCTGAGCTTGGTTGTATGTTTGCAGACATTTCATTACGCACCTAGCTAATGTCATCAAGCTGAGTGAGTGTGGAGTTTACGGCCTCTTTATCTGCAGTAGGTTTTCCCCCCCAAAATGTTTATTATTTTCAAAAACAAAACAAACAATAAGGAATACATCAGTGTTGTTTTGGGTTATAATTGATCTTTCAGTTCAACAATAATATGCATATTATATCCATAGATATTTTAGCATTTCATTGTAAGTTGTAGGTTAAAAAAGGATCCCAATTATTCCATCTTTATTACCCTTTAATTTTATATCTAGGTTTCCCCATTTATCATTTGTAGTAATTTTGGTGGGTTTGTGGTTTCCTTCTAGTGGTTCCTGGTTTAGAGGATTGTTTTCTGCCTGATTGCCTGGTGCTGATCACTGCTCATCTGAATTTAGGCTGCTGAAGAAAATATATTGTTGTCTTACCTGTTTCCTTCCTAATTTTTTTATTGTCTCTTTTGCACAAATATAAATGTGGCTTGTATCGATGTGTCTCATGATAGCTGCTTTGTCTGAATGTGAAGCTTCCAGGAATTCTCTAGCATTTTTGGATTTGTATTGGTCTTCTTTCTGACTGACTAACTGACCTAAATTAGTAGAGTGCATCAACAAATACCAACTAGCTACCAGAAGATATGATGAAAACATCTTAATCTCACACACAGACAGACTCAATCACAGTTTGAACTGGAAAACTTAGCATCTTGAAGCAAACCACGCCAAAAAATTATTTCCCCATCTTAAAAAATAAAGTATAACAATATTAGATTATTGTAACGATGTTGAAAAACAAAGAGAAGAAATAAGCGAAACTAAACAGAGATACAGATAAAGCAACAAAAATACAATGAAGTTTTCCAGGACAAATATTAGAAAACATGACAAGTATTTTGGAGCTGAAAAAGAAATGAGATGTTAGATTAAACAGATTACATGAGTGAAAATTAAAGACCAGCACTTACTTTCATTCATTCATTCATTCATTCATTTATTTTTATGCCGCCCAACTCTCAAAGGACTCTGGGCGGCTTACAACATGGATAGCAATAGCACTCAGATTTTATATACTGCTTATCAG
>JANHGC010339754.1:0-14372 GCA_027560395.1 Boaedon fuliginosus | reverse complement strand
GGACTGTATTTATTGTAATTGTTTGCCGCCTCGAGTTCCCCTTGGGTGAAGAGAGGCGGGGTACAAATCTAATAAATGAAATGAATTGTGGATGTAAGTCGAGAACTACCTATATCATGCTTTCAATCATCCCTTTGGCAGGAGTGGCAGTCAGAGAAAGAGAATAAATAAATAATAAATGCTGGGGTTCGCACCATTCAAATTGGGATAAGATGGTAGATCATTCATGTAATACATTGAGCACTGTTTCATTAGAGAAAGAAATTTTAATATAGCCATGATGAACCAAGCATAAACTCATCCGTGTAGAAAATAGAGCAAATTCAAACCAACAAATTTTTATATACAGGTAGTCATCGACTTACAACAATTCATTCAGTGACCATTTAAACTCACAATGGCACTGAAAGAAGTGGCTTATCACCAATCCTCACACTTAACGACTCTCATTGCATCCCCACAGTCATGTGATCAAAATCCAAGCACTTGCCAAGCATGTATTTATACAGTTGCAGCATCCCGGGGTCGTGTGAACACCACCTTCGAACTTCCCAGCCGGTTTCCGACAAGCAAAGTCTGCGGGAAGATGGATTTGCTTAATGACCACATGATTTACTTCACAGCTTTGGCAAAGAAAGTTGTAAAATTAGGTGCCACTCACGTAACAATTGCCTTGTTTAGCAATGGTGCCAATTGTGGTTGTAAGGGCTACCTGTATATAGGGCCTGTCAAATTTTTCAACTTTCAATTTCCAAATATTAGTGGTGCTCCAAAGTTGTGACATGCCTTGGGGATTATAAAGATATTTTACTTTAACATAATTTTTAACATAATTCCCTTTGACTGGGGAAATGAGGCGGGGTATAAATCAAACAAGTAATTAAATAAATAAATAAATAAATAAATTTAGATGTGCTTGGTAAATAACTTCATAAATATAACTTTTCAGACCAGCAATTCCCTAGCAAACAATTCAGACCAGCAATTCCCCAGTACTATCAAAGAAGAACATTATTCTGTGCGCAGTGAATTGGGTGGAAGGTATCTTTATCATTTCACTCCAGAGAAAGGCTGAAAAACAGGAAGAGCTGCTCAAATGATTGCAGACAATTTGGTGTATTTCATGAAGAAGAAACACATTGACAAAAGCTTGAAGGCCACTGGAAGAGATTGTACAAATATTAATTCTGGCTGTGAAGGTGGTGCCATGCACTGGGTAGAGGTCAAGCCAGAACATCTACTCTGTTGGAGCTGATTGACTGGTCTGAAGGTGTATATGAGCCACCTTTGACATGCAAGCTGATTAGAACGGAAATAAAAAAGTTCACTGTCGAACCAATGCAGGTACCACCGTGGCCTTGTCATGCCCAATGAATAGAGAGGCGCATAAAACAGGTCATAGAGGCAGCAAGCAGAGTGTATACCCATGAGAAATGTGACGGTTATATCAGAGACCAAGAAGCAAGTCAGTGGCTGATGTCAATGAATCAAAACAAGATGATGAAACTCTCTTAAACATTTTTGTAACTCAGATAATTGCTTTCTGATATTAGTTTATGATTGGATGGATTATTTTTTGCTTAGCTGGATAAGATTTCATGCAGGAAAATTTTTTTGTAACACAAGGAGTAATTTTGAGAGGATAAAGTTAACAGTACTTGGGTTACAAGAGACTTGTAGAGTATATGATCAGGCGTGGATTTACCATGCCAAGCCAAATGTTGTGCAATTGTAAAAAGGACAGTGGATTTGAATTCTTAGTGTAAAAACATGTATCACTGAAAAAAAATTGCAAAAATTAATTTTCACCCCATTAAAAGATACATCTTACTGTACACGTGTGTCTTTGTGTGTGTCTTTGTGTGTAATATTTATTTATTTATTTATATGTTGTAGATAGATAAGAAATGAAATATATTGTAATGTGTATTTGATTTGTTAATAGACATGTAAATGTTTATTGCTTTTAACTCGATCGACTTCCTGTTTTCAATAGTTTAAAGTCTATTTTCTCCTGTGACTTGGCATCATCCCAATCGTCTGAGCATGCCTGTGCTTGAAACACCAATAGTCTTTCCAGTTTGTTGCACAACTGTATTCAAGATCAGTGTATAGGAAAATTGTAATTTGATCTCCTTGACACCGTTAGCACAAGTGACTCAGCCTTGGAAAGTTTTCTGTATATAAATTAATAAGAATGTCTGTGCATTAATTTGAAAAGCAGCACGGAGAAATGAAATGTTCTGCTGCCTGGGTGGGAGATGAGTTGTGGGAATAATCATTAAAATGGTAGAAAGTCTGGAGGGGGGCAGCTTGAGTTCCACGTAGTACTCTTTGTTATCCCTTTTCCCTTTTAACAGGTTCGTGAATATGGCTTGACCAAAAATTATTTTTCCCAAAGGATTCAGTTTCCATTGGTGCATTAGACCAGGGATCTCAAACTTAAACCATCATCATTCAAGTATGATAACTATTTTGTTAATCTGAGATTGTAGCATTAAAGTCTTAACATACTTTGATACAAACATGTCCAGTAAATTAAAAAAAAATTCTACGAAATCATTTTAAAAACCCAATTATTATAAAACAAAGCTACTGGCAGGACTAGTAAAATCCCTTTTGATCACTTAGTGGCAGTGCTTTTTGTTAATTGGAATTATTATAATTCCAATTATAATTATTCCGATGGCCAGGCAGTGCCGGCTGGCAGGTCCGCGGGCTAGGGCCTTTTCTGTGGCAGCACCGTCCCTTTGGAACTCGCTCCCAGTAGAGATTAGGACCATCCCAAATTTGCCCACCTTCCGGAAGGCCGTTAAGACCTGGCTGTGCCGGAAGGCTTGGACCTAAGATCTCCTCCCCTTTTATGATTGGTTGGTTGAGTGTTGGTTTGAATGTGTTGTTTTTATTGTTAGGGCACTGTATATTATTGTTGTACGCCGCCTCGAGTTCCCCATTTGGGGAAGAGAGGCGGGATATAAATCGAACAAATAAATAAATAAATAAATTAAACATTCAAAATACACAACCAGTAATTGTTAAATGCCAGTTTAAAAAGATGGTTTTTAAAATCTTTATAGAGATATTAAATCTATAAATCTTGTTTGCAAATCTAATGAGAGGACAGAGGAAAATCTGTTTTAGTGATAAGATATCTGTAATGGATCATGTGCTCTAACACTATACTTGCATTGGACAATTTTTAAAAAAATAGTATGGAGGGAGCTGGTCTTTCATTCCCCTTAGACATTTGATTATCACTTTAAATTCCCATGCAACATAATTGCAGGCAAAGATTACAGAAGAACTGGAATTTATTCTCAGATTAGATCCTTTCTTCCAGAGTCTGAACAAAGTTTTTTTGAACAAAGTTTACAATTTTTTTTTACATTTCTTACATTTTATATTGTTCACTTAGTACATCTACTGGACATTTTCTGTGTTCCCAATTTGTATTTTAATAGGAAATTAAGTGTGGAAACTTTATGTAAAAAAATAAATGATTCTTCCAACCTGCCATATAATTTTCTGATAAACTCATGGTGCATATAGATCTGCTAGACATTCTGGATACATTCTAGTTCTGCAAAACATTATTTATTTATTTATTTATCTGAATTTATACCCCACCTCATTTTCCCAGTCAGGGGAACTCGAGGCAGCTTACAACAATTAAAATCACAATATTTAACACTAAAAAGTAACAACCCACAATCATATTCATCCAAGGAGGGGCACACAGAGAAGGCTTTTTCACAGGGGCCCGCCAGGCGACATTGCTTAGCTGACGGGACCTGTAGCAAGCCTTCTCTGTGGGGTTTGACTGGGCGCTGGGAGGCATAGGTAGCAGAAGGCGGTCTCGAAGGTACCCCGCTCCTAAGCCATGTAGGGCTTTAAAAGTTGTTACTAGCACCTTGAATTGCACCCGGAAGACTACTGGGAGCCAGTTAAGCTCACGGAGGATCGATGTTATACGGGTGCGTCGAGGTACACCCTCGATCACTTGCACAGCTGCATTTTGCACCAGTTGAAGTCTCCGAGTGCTCTTCATGGGCAGCCCGATGTAGAGCGCATTACAGTAGTCCAATCATGAGGTGACAAGCGCATGAGTGACAGTGAGAAGAGCCTTCTGGTCCAGGAAGGGGCTCAACTGGCGCAGCAGGCGTACCTGTGCATAGGCACCCTTAGTCACAGCTAAAAGATGGTGGTCTAATTGAAGCTGTGGATATAAGAGTACCCCCAAGTTGTGCACCCATTCTGTGGGGAGTAATTTATCTCCCCCCAGCATTAAAGATGGATAATCAACTGGACCATGGGGGGGCAATACCCACAGCCACTCTGTCTTGTCAGAGCCTAAGCCTATTGGTCTCCATCCATATCCTCACATCCTTCAGGCACCAGGACATCACCTCAGTGGCATCACTAATTCGATCATGGGCAGAGATGTACAACTGGGTATCATCAGCGTAATGATGATAACCTACCCCATGTCATTGGATGATGTCACCCAGTGGTTTCATGTATATGTTAAATAGGAGAGGGAAAAGGATCGAGCCCTGAGGAGCCCTGCAAGGCAGAGCTCTCGGGTTCGATACCTGTCCCCCCACCAACACCAACTGGGTATGGCCTGAAAGGTAGGAGGAGAACCACCATAAAACAATGTCTCCCACTCCTAATCCCTTAAACTGCCCCAGAAGGATACCATGGTTGATGGTATCGAAAGTCACTGAGAGGTCAAGAAGTACTAGAATAGAGGAAACTCCCCTATCCCGAACACGCTAGAGATCATCCAGTAGTGCGACCAATGCCATCACGGTGCTGTACCCGGGCCTGAAGCCAGACTGTAAAGGGTCCAGATAATAAGCTTCTTTCAAGGTATGCAGGAGCTGAGAGGCCACCACCTTCTCAACAACCTTCCCCAGAAAGGGAAGGTTGGAGACCAGACGGAAGTGGTTCAAAGGGAAGGTTGGAGACCGGAAGGAAATCATTCAAAGCAGCCATGTCCATGGAAGGCTTCTTGATGAGGGGCCTCATCAGCACCTCCTTCAAGGCAGAATCTGAGCAATTTTGTCCGACAAGAACTGAACAAACTCCTCAGCTCTACCCTGCAAGGGCTCCTTGGCCTCCGCTGGCCTCAGGATAGCACGAGTCACCCTAAACAGGTCGGCTGGGTGACAGTCTGTGGATGCATAAGAGCGGCATAGTAAGAGTGCTTTGCCCCTTTTATCGCCACTAAATAGGTCTCAATATAAGCTCCTAATAGTGTTTGGTCAGATTCAGATTTCCCCTTCTTCCAGCAGCACTCTAGATGTCCCCTCCGACACTTTATCCCCCGGAGTTCCTCAGTGAACCAGGGTCTGCGAACAGTGAGAGGTCGCAAAGGCACAACACGCAAAGGCACAACACGATCTAGAGCCCCAGGGGGTGGCATTATTCCACACAGCCACCAGGGACTCGGCCCTGTTGTGGGTCAGGGAATCAGGAATCTCCCCAAGCTCCCTCTGAAACCCAATTGGGTCCATTAGGTGCCTGGGGCAGAACCACATAGTCAGTCCCTCCTCCCTGCGGGGTGAGGCAGGCCTCAGGAAATCCAATTGAATAAGGGAGTGATCTGACCAGGACAAGGGTTCAACAACTATGTCCCCGAATACCAGATCACGGCGCTAATGCTCCAAGATAAATGCTAGATCGAGTTTGTCTCCCCCCCCCTATGAGTCAGACCCTGAATTACTTGGGTCAGGTCCATGGTTGCCATGGAGGCCATGAACATCTGTGCCGCATCCGAGGAGTCACCCAGGGATGGCAGGTTGAAGTCCCCAAGCACCATCAGCCCAGGGAACTCAACTGCCAACCCGGCAACCCCCTCAAGCAGCACAGGCAGAGCTGACGCAACGCAGCTGGGAGGCAGGTACACTAGCAACAAACTCAACCCCTGTGTCCAGCTTCAGAAGGAGCCTCAGACTCACACCCGTCTATCTCGAGCTATGCCAACCTGTGGATGGAGATCCTGATGCATTATTACAGCCATCCCACCACCTGTGTCCTGGGGTCATGGCTGGTGCAAGACCTGAAACCCGGTGGGGCACATTTCCGTAAGGGGAACACTCCCCTCCGGCCCTAACTAGGTCTCGGTGATGCACGCCAGGTCGGCCCTTTCTCCAGGATTAATTCCTGGATCAGACAGGCCTTATTAACAACCGACCTGGCATTCAGAAGTAACAGCCGGAGTCCAGGGCTCTGAATTCCCAAACCAACGGGCCCCTGTGATGAGCCAGAGGGGTCGGAACGCGGTACTGCCAACAATTGGCGAGTACGTGTTCCCCGATGATGGCTTACCCCATGGCTCCTGCCATACCTGTTCCTCCCAGACACCACCGAAATTGGCCAACCCTTGTCATTAAAAGAGGCCATCCATCTGATTCGACCCTCCCCCACCATATCCTGCCGGCCGGAGGAAGCCCACCCGCCAATCATACAATCAAATCAACCCCAGTAATTAATTAAGCTAAAAAACTATTAAATACAATATGGTTAAAACAATGCTAAAATTCAATAAAATTACAACAGTACGTCATCTATAAATACACTTACTTATATATACAAGTTAAACAGTTTTCTTTCTATAACTTAAAAGTTCTGAAAAGGACTGCAAAATGGCAATTTTCATCTTGATTAAAGGGCATCCGTGCACTTTCTCTTGCAAGATACAATTCAAAAGGAGTCGGTTTTTACTCACAGCTTTTCAAATCAACACTGGAAATAATCCTCTGCTGTCAATCACTTAGAGCTCCATTCCTAAACTCAATTTTAACTAGCAGCTCAGGAAGACATTCACATCCCTCCAGTGAAGAGTTGGAAGGCTCTTTGATTTACTTTCGCACGGTTCCATCCTGTGAATTGAAATAGCAAGTCTTTCTTCTGCAGAACTTAATTTAAGACTTAAATTCTTCTACAGAATTTGAGATTACAGAAATGGGATGGGGAGAGGTCAGTCTTCATTTAAGAGGTGGTGACAGGACACATCAATCTTAAATGGTGAGGTGAAGCTCAATAATATAAGTCGAAACGTTCTCTCCTGGAAGAAATTTAATGTTTTATTTCACGTGTCTGTTCAAAACTGGTAAGTGATTGACTGTTTCAGTGTTCATCTGTGGCTTGGTTTTTCTAAGCATTGTTTCTGAAACACTAAATTCCAGTTTAAAATCTACCATTTACTTTCTCCTATTTACTTTATTTCTAACAACAAATAGGAAAAAAAACACAATGTTTTTTTTGAAACACGGGTAAGATTTCACAAACTTTCCTGAAGCAAAGTAAGTAATTTTTTCTCAAGTAAGAAAAAAATTTATCTATCTGAACTTAAAATAAAATAGTAACTACGTGATAATGCCACAGAAATGTCAGCCTTGGAACAACCAAAACCCAGAAAATAGCCACTTAATTGTTCATAAAAGTGAAATACAGGAGGTCCTTGACTTACAACCATTCATTTAGTGACCATTTGGAGTTAGAGCAGCCCTGAAAAAAAGTAACTTATTTTTTTTCCCATTTTTTAAATTATTTTTCCCTTTTACAAACATATCTTATTTTGAGCAGGCGGGGTTCAGGGTACAAATTCCAATCAGTACAATTCAATCATATTCATTTCCATTCCATTTTCATTCAATTAAGTTCTATTAGTATTCCTCTACTTTTTAGACATTTCTTATATAAAACTATTAATTAAACCTAATTTATATAGGCAGTAAATATCATAACTTTCTTTAAATTCTGGTTATATTAACTTAATTCAACCACATAATTAATACAGGCAGCAAACCTCTTATCTCTATATCTTCTTTGTGTTAAATTAGAATTAATAATGCCAAACTCTTATGTATCATTTCTCTTACTTCAAATTCCTTTTCTGTCATATCTTATACAATATTCTTTAATTAATTCCTCTTTAAATCCATCCTGTCAAATTAAATATTCAACATTATTAACATCTTTATCCTCAAAAAGAAACGTGTGTGTATATATACATATATATAAACAATAGACATTAAATCATTTTATCTTATATTATACTCCTTAATTCATTTGATCACAAATCTCCTTTTATCAAACCAATTCTTCAACAGTATTAAAATCATTTATCTTTAAGAAAAAGGGAAAAAAAACAATTCAAACTGAAGCTCCCAATTAAAATAGTATAGCATTAAAAATTCCAAACTGCTTCATAACACTCTAAAACCTACCTATAAAATAATCCATTCATCCTATCCCCTATATTCAGGGGTGGGTTTCAAATTTTTTATCAATGGGGTCTGTGGGTGTGGCTTAGTGGTGTCCACCCAGTCACATGACCACCCAGTCATACCGAGCCAGTCACATGACCACCTAGCCATGCCCTATGACCGCCTAGCCATGCCTGCCCAGTCACATGATCACCTAGCCACACCTACCATGGGCATGGCTAGGTGGCCATGTGACTGGGTGGGCATGGCCAACTCAACATCACTATTTTTTCCCTAATGACTTTTAAATATAAAAAAAGTATACCGAAAGGTAGTTTGCAAAAGCTAGTTTGCAATTGTAGCCTCTTCAAAATAAGTAAATATAACCTGTTTTTCTGACATGTTAAAGGATGCCTGGAAACCACTTATCCAATGCCAATTCAATTCTTATTACACTTCAAGCACCAAAAATCCAATAATGCTGAATTTGCTCATATTGTTTATTTATTTATTTCTTTGTTTAGATTTATACCCCGCCTCTCTTCCCCTAGGGGAACTCAAGGCGGCTTACAACAGTAAAAACAACACAATATACAATATAATATATTAAAATTACAATAACCATTCATACAACAATCATACATCGGGAAACTGGGGGAAAGGAAGGAAAAAAAACACAAAGGTGGGGGGGAGGAATATCAAACCCAGGCCTGCTTACAGAGCCAGGTCTTGGTGGCTCTGCGAAAGACCAAGAAATAGGAATAGTTCGATGTCTCCTCTTCTTCCATTTCTTGTTCAGTTAGATCTCCCGCCATTACAAACATTTGATCCAAAATGCCCAGAATTTTATTTCTGAGTTCTCAAATCTCCTCCATGTCCTCTTTTATTTTATTACAGTTCAGAATGTCCACATGTCAGCTGTTTACAGTGCTCTTCTCTTTCTTTTAAAACTAGTCTCTAATCAACGATATGTGATCCTGCCCAATCCTTTCCAAACCTATTATCCTGTCTAGCCTCAATTAAAATCTGTCACTTCAGAATTGGGGGTTACACTTCCCATCAGCCAGTTCAAATTGCAATGCAATCCGATAGGCACCTCCACTTTATGCACAGTACGCCGCTTAAATTCTATTAGGGTCCTATTCCAGTGATTATTTCTGGGGTTTAATCACGTTGCAAAATAATCACTCGCCACTCCTCGCCTCCTGTTCTTCTTTAGCTCTCCACCTGTACATTCTTTGTCCCAGCTGACCGCGACTTAATGGTGGCCATATTACCACCCTTCATCCGTTGGTGGCTACAGGAAGCTTCCCAGAGGCAGGCAGGGGAGATGCGGCTATACCTACCTGGGTACTCCCCCTTGCTTCGCATACCCCTACAGGGTGACTTAAGCTCCTCTAGGAGTCCACCGTCGGGGAAGCCTGGATCAAAGCCACAGAGACCACAAGCTTCACATCCAGTCCCACCAAAGTCAAACTGGAAGTCACCTGAAAAAAGTAACTCATGACTGATTCTCACACTTATGACCATTGCAGCATCCCCATGGTCATGTAATCCAAATTTGGACCTTTGGCAACTGGCTGGTATTTATGATGGCTGTGTGCCCCGGGGTCATGTGTCATCTTTGTGATCTTCTGACAAGCAAAGTCAGTGTGGAAGCCAGATTCACTTAATGACCATGTTATTAACAGCTACAGTGATTTACTTTAACAACTGTGGCAAGAAAGGTTGTAAAATGGGGCAAAATTAACTGTCTTGGTTAGCAATGGAAGTTTTGGGGCTCAGTTATGGTTGTAAGTCAAGGATTACCTGTATTGTGATAGTCCTCCTTCTCAAGGTCCTGTGTCTCTGATTATTCAGTTAAGAAGACCTTCTCCGTTGCTTTAAGAGGCAAAGCATGATTTGCTGCTGTGAATTAGGATCATGTAAAACATGAATGACAATCCTGTGGGCTTGCTCTTTTGATGTTCCTTTTTCATAATACCATTTTAATCTTTAAAAAAAGAGGTTATAAATAAAGAACGTATTGGGAAGAATCTTGCTTGATGTATTGTGCCACGACTTTTCATTCATATTTCAATTATAGGATCCAACTGGCATTTGGAGTCTTTAAACATAAGTTGTGCCAATTTATATAATGCCTCTTCCGGCTTCCAAAGATAATTACCCCCACATGGTTTCACTGCAGGAAGAAGAATAACTGTAACCCTAACCTTAACCAAGGGAGGAAGAAGTATGCAAGGAAAATAGGAGTATTGCCTTTAGTGCTTACCACAATTTCCTTTTGGTTCTTCTTGGCATACAAGAAAGGGGATTCTGTGTCACAGACAAGACTTTTCAGACAAAGGTCACCAACAGTATCACAACTTGGATTCACAACTCAGCTTTCTTGATCTATTTGCAAAAGAGGATCCTAACTAGTAGGAAACATCTGCATTGGAATAAATAGGATTTCATGGAATTTCAATGGATGGGTGTGCTAGTACTTTATTGCCCTGCAACTTATATTTCAAAATTTACCTGCCTCAATGATTTTTAAGCATGAAACAGAAATCATCACAGAGTGATGAAGCTGAGAATTTTGGTCCACTTTGTGCAACTTTAAGCTTAAACAATATATATGTATATGTATAAATTATGGCTGAAATTTCCTAGCAACGTAGTTTTAATATGTATTAATTTTAAATTCAAACCCCCAAAATCCCACTGCACCGCCAAGTCCCAAAACACTGGAATATTTCTAATTCTGTTCACACTTTCAAATCTTTCAAATGCTTGATTCAGCACAATTGTAGTAAGGGAGGAAGAAGCATTGGATATGTTCACCGCCTGGGGTTCATTGTAACAATAATAAAAATAGAAACCAGGATATTTGGGGATTCTAATCCTGCCTCAGGCATGAAAGCCAGCTGGGTGACTGACCAATCACTCTCCAGTCTATGATATCAAGCTTAGGCAACAAGGGGGGTTGATCAATTTCTGTTGCAACCAATGAATCAACACTTGATTTAAAAAGTGCACTTGTAGGAAAAACACTAGGAAGAAAAAATGTAGATTTAAGAGGTGAAGAAATCAATTCCATAGTGATTTTCAAAATGTTATTTATTACTTCACTGTTACCCAGTTCTGAGATGACTCTTGACAGCTCACAATATAAAAATAACACAAATACTAGAAGGTGAAAGGAATACAGGGAAGGAAGGAAAGAGTTTTGAAAATAGCACACCACTGGTTCTCAGACAAATGAGCTATCATTCAAGTAACACCTAGTGAATTTCAGGCACCATCATGATCAATGATGGGTGTTGGTGGCTTTGCCAATGCTGGAAATGGAGTTTTGATATTTGGAAGTGTGCCTAGTGTGTCTAAATCCAACATTTGTCTTCTTTAATGGAGAACCCATTTCCTGAAGGGGTTTTTTGAGAGGCCCATTTGTAAGTCATATGAATTCCAATCCAGGGAACCCTATAATAAAACCCACAATCTTTGTCTTCTCTTGGAAAAACTGGGTAATTTGTTTGATTAGGGAAAAGGCAATAACTATGTTTTTTAGTGACTGGAAACGTTTTATGGGTTCTTTGCTGAAAACAAAAAAAAAATCAAACTTGTGATTTGCCTGTTTGATGATCGGAAGGGGTAGAATATGAAAACAAGAGAATCATGATGTAACCTTAGAGAGATAGGACACAATATAAATGCACATTTATTTATTTATTTATTTATTTAGATTTATAAATGCTGTAAAGATTGGAAACCATTTTCTTATAGCTTTCTCTTTTTTTGCCTTTTTTCATGTCTGTTTACTAATCACTTCAGTTTCTTTTTTTCTTTGAATTTGTATTGTTTTTACTTTGCAAAAACTCCTTTAATAAAACCCTTTTTTTAAAAAAAGAAAAGAAAGCTGTACATTTCTTCACTGATTAAGCAAATCTGTTTTCAGATGGGTGTTCTGAGTACACCAATTTATCATGTTATTTGGTTTTTGTCCATTCATGGGAGTGTAGTCACAGCTGTGTCATGTCTATTTATTTATTTATTTTACCATATGGCAAATACATGGACTTATAGTGGTTCAAATGTTAATGTCCAGTCCACCCAGCCATTCAAGGACACGGTGGCCTGTGTTGAAAAAAATCAAACATTGGGCCAGTGTAAGCTCTTGATGGACATTCGGACAAAATGTGATGGATATTTTGTCGAGGAGCATCGCAGTCACACTGAGGGGTAGAGACAAGACCTCACTTAAACACTGAGCCCTGGCAGACACCATGTTGGACACGGATTCTGTTCGGGGTCACCAATGTTGGCGAGGAAGGCCAAAAAATAAATCCAATAAATAAAACCTGGCACCTTTTGTGTAGGGTCATCTATGTAACTTCCTGTATGGGCATTTCAGGAGCCCATTTGGCTTTTCACTGTGTGTTGAGGTGCCAAACGACTGTAATGTCTATAAAATTTCTACACTGAAACATAGCTCGACTGGGGTGTGGCACGATTTTTCAAAGCTCTCTCAGGCCAGAGCCCAGCTAAAGGAAATTCAATACTATATGCAGATGCTAGCTGGACAAAGAACTTAAAATAAACTGGCAGTTACCATTAAATCACTGGGCTTCCTCCCCACCCAAATCTTTATTCCTTTTTCTTCGCAATATCTTCTGTTCATTCTTCATTCTTGAAGATTTCCCCCCCGCCCCTCTTAATAGTTCTGCACCAAATGCAGGCAGTTATTCCAGGCTGTGGATTCTTCTCCACTCTACATAGCCATTTCCATTCTTCAGTAAACTTCAGTAAACTTCAAAGAATTTAATCAATATTGGGCTCTAAGATGTTTTCCCTAGCAGCATAGCAATTGACTGAATTAGATGCAAGTGTCGGCCTCACATTCAGTGCAGAACCTGACGCCCCCGCAGGAAAGAATCCTTTCGGAGTCCTCCTATCCTTTCTAAAAGCTTTTCTTTTCAACTACTCCAAACAATTTTTCAGCTGTTCTATAACTTTGACAGAAACCATTTGGCTGCATTATTCATAACAGAAACCTATCCTGAGAGCTCGATTCTGCTGCAGTTTCCCACTAAACAAAATGCCGATTTAAAATGTTGCAACATCTCCCAGCAGATCTCCAGAAAAAGTACAAATCCAGGTGACCCTTACAGGTTGACCTCTTGGTGCAAAGAAAAGTTCATTTGCAAATGGACGTCTTTCCTTAGCCAGGTGCTGGCATGGTAGTTCAGGAGCTTTAATATAATAATCCAAATGTCCTCTCTGTGCCAATTTTTAATGGATTACCAATGCACTCATTTTCAGTAATAACTTGCTGAAGTCTCCAAATGCAAAAGAAGTGTAGTTGTAGAGTAACTTTGTTCTCCTTTGCATCAACCATAAGGCTGGTCCAATGAAGGGTGTTAATGAATGGAAAAGTCCAAATTATAGAGCCATTGTGGCATCAGTAGAACCATTTAAGCACTGAGCAAAAATCAATTCTTGGATTCAGGCAGTAGCCTTTAAAAAATGCTTTGAAGATGGACATCATATCTAAGCTATCTGTATGTCTCTGTGTGTTTTGTATTGCCATTATTTTTATGGCCACTGTAGTTGGGGACCTCTCTATGGTTCTCTAAGAAACCCTGTATAGATTCAATTGGTTGTACGCCACCTCGAGTTCCCCTGACCGGGGAAGAGAGGTGGGATATAAATCTAATAAATAAACAAACAAACAAACAAACAAACAAACAAACAAACAAACAAACAAACAAATAGGATCTGGCCCAGTATGGCTCTGCGTTATGATTACTACTCAGGGTGGTCATCCTATGGAATGTAACAAGACTTATTCCCAAGAAAGCATACCGTAAGTCATAGGGGATGAAAAATATCACGCAGAAAAATAAAAGCCGAAATGTTAGGCTGTGAATTATGTCTCTCAAGATATCCCCCCAACAAAAAAGTACATGCTCTCTAATGAAAGTTTAAGATGGGTGAATGGGTGGATAGATAGATGGATGATAGATAGATAGATAGATAGATAGATAGATAGATAGATAGATAGATGAAGGAAGGAAGGAAAGAAGGAAGGAGGGAGGGAGGGAAGGGAAGGAAGGAAGGAAGGAAGGAAGGAAGGAAGGAAGGAAGGAAGGAAGGAAGGAAGTAAGGAAGGAA
>JANHGC010339350.1:0-14376 GCA_027560395.1 Boaedon fuliginosus | reverse complement strand
GGTTAGTCAGTGGATAACATCCCCCCAAAATAAGACCTGATGCCTTTTTTGGTGGCCAAAAAAATATAAGACAGGGTTTTATTTTTGGGGAAACACGGTATCTAGCCTAATATTGCCTCATCTAGCCACAGGCAGACAGTTTTATGCTGAATAGACAAATAGCCTGAACTAATAGAACCTGGAACTTGCCATTCTTGACTCTGGAAATATATAACCTTTATATGTCCAATGTACCTTTTTTTTTTGGAGAGCGAAAGTTAGATTTCCAGGACATTAGAATCTGAAATCTGAGAAGACAGATTATACTCTGAGAATTGTTGGAGTTTTCCATTAACTTGGCCATGTCTCATATGAACCATATGAACAGAAATGCCTATTGTTGTCATGGTACCATCTGTCCCCCTAATTATATAGCCCCCTTGTTAATGGATTAGGTGTCTACTGAGAAGGAGTGGGATCTTGCTCTCTCAACATTTCTGAACGACAGCCGTCAACATTCCTCATCAATGGCTATGCTGGCTGGGCTGCTGTAAAGTGTAGAACAGCAACATTTGGAGGACGTCATGTTTCATATCCAAATCCTACAGTTTTGTGAATGTCTGCCACCAGGTCTCAAAAATAAACCTTAAATTCCTCTTGTCCATTTCTGCATAAAGAATTTCACATGTGCAAAAAGAAGCTGGTTCAATAGGTAGTATAACGTGCTTAGTTTCTCTAGTTTAAATGCTTAAACATAATTTTAATCAGCCTTCCAGAGCTGCCTGCATATTATCTCTAGCCTACTCACATATCAAATGCAATTAATTGAAATGCCACCCTATCCCACCCCTGAAAAAAGCCTCTTTCTATGTGCTGTCAGAAAGATTCATGGCGGGAGGCATGCCTCTAAGTTCAATTTCTAGATGGCTGCCAATAGGAAAGAAATAAACCATTTGATTCACAGCCTCACATTATCTCAGTGTCCTGAACATCAATGGATGCACTGCTTCAGGAGCAAGGATTCCCCTGGAAAAGTTCCAAAATACACTGCAAGCAACCATACTGAGAATCCCAGACCTTGGTGATCTTATATACTTGAAAATAACTTCAAATATTGGAAAAATGCTCCCTGCATTCTCAACAACCCTTCAAGCCACTTCCATAAGTATAAATTTTTAGGGGAAAGCTGAAAGAGGGAAATTTCTCATAAATATGCTGCAACTATAGTGTAATTTAATTTACTCACTCTATATATGGAAGTTTCCCTTTTAAACAATGCAGTAATGTGGAACAAATGCTTCAATGTTAAGTAGTACATCATCTCACTATGATGAGCTGGACAATTTTTCCTGGTTCTACTATGTTTAGATAGTAGAATATGGGCTCCACATTTTCTTCTTATCTGTTCTTCTCTGCCATTAAGTTTATGTTTATGAGTTCTATGGGATTGGGTGGCCTACAAATATAAATAATAAATAAATAAATAATGCCTGTTAAGTCATAGGTTCAATAAACATTGGTGCAGAGACTTAACAACAAGAAGTGATTTATTCAGCTCATAACAAGGTCGAATGGCAACTGCCCCTGGTAGAATAACATACAGATATACACTTTCTCTGATTGGCTGCATATTTACAAGCTTTGCTTTGCCCAATCAGGGACAACCATCGTAGTGAAGCTTCCTTCTTCGCAGCCTGGCCCTGCACAGGGGAAAGTCTTCACTCAGGGACAGCACTTCATAATGGATACATTTGGGCAGCAACTTCAAATCTTTTCAGTTGGTTCTTAATACACTACAATACCAATGTGGATGGTGAGAAGGTTTGATATGAGGACACATATATATTTATCAAAAGTTATGAAAAACTACAGAAACTCAGATATTTATAGACAAAATTCATGGAAGAAATTAGCATTGTGCATATTATTTAGAAGCCTTTGTTCTGAAGTCTAAATCTTGTTGCTATTTATTAGCCTTTACCTAATTATGTACAGTGCATTCAGAAAGTATTTAAAGCCCTTCACTTTTGTCAATTCTACAGTTGTTGAAATTAATTTTTTTTCTCATTAATCTACACTCAGTACAGCAAAAAGAAAGTGAAAACAGAATTTCAGCAATATCTGTATATTTCTTAAAAAGCAAAAAAACAACAACCCTGAAATATCACATTCAGACCCTTCACTCAGTACTTTGCTGTAGCACCTCTGGCAGCAATTAAAACCTCAAATCATTTTGGGTATGATGTGACAAGCTTTACACACCTGCATTGGGGGATTTTCTGCCATTCTTTCTTGCAAATCGTCTTAAGCTCAGTCAGGTTGGATGGTGACAATCAGTGGACAGCCATTTTCAGGTCCCTCCAGAGATGTTCAATAGAGTTCAAGTCAGGGCTCTCGCTGGGACACTCTAGGACATTCACAGAAGTGCTCCTAAGCCATTCCTGTGTTGTCTTGACTATGTGATTAGGATCGTTGTCATATTGGAAAGTGGATTTTCGGCCCAGATGGAGTGCTGTGGATCAGGTTTTCATTGAGGATATCCCTGTATTTTGCTCCATTCAGCTTTCCCTCAACCCTGACCAGTCTCCAAGTCTCTGCTGCTGAAAAACAACCCACAGCATGATGCTGCCACCATCATGCTTCACTGTTGGGATGGTGGTAGGCAGAGGATAAGTGCTACCTGTTTTCCTCCAGACATAATGTTTAGTATCGAGGCCGAACAGTTCAATCTTGGTTCTATGAGACCAGAGAATCTTGTTCCTCACAGTGTGAGAGTCTTTCAAGTGCTATTTTGCAAAGTCCAAGTGGGCTTTCATGTGTTTTGCACCAAGGAAAGACTTCCATCTAGCCACTCTGCCATAAAGCCCAGATCGATGGAAGGCTGCAATGATGGTTGTCCTTCTGGAACTCTATCCCATTTCCACACAGGACCTCTGGAGCTCAGTCACAGTGACCATCAAGTTCTTGGTCAACTCTCTGACTAAGGCCCTTCTTGCCCAATTGCTCAGTTTGACCAGATGACTGGTCAAGGGTCCTGGTTGTACCAAACTTCTTCCTTCTGAGAATTATGGAGGTCACTGTGCTCTTAGGAACCTTCAGTGCAACAGAAATTTTATTGTAACCTTCCACAGATCTGTACCTTGCAATAATCCTGGCTCTGAGCTCTGCAGGCAGTTCCTTTGACCTCATATGCATTGCCAGCTTTGACAGTTTTTTTCTATTTATTTCCTTTTGTGACAGCCTATGTCTTTTTCCTATTTCCAGCTGAACATCTTTACTTCCCCTTATGGGGTCTATTGCACATATGTCCAACCTTGTCAACTTTAAGATCGGTGGACTTCAACTCCCAGAATTCTACAGTTAGCCATGGTTGGACACCCCTTTGTAGGTATCAGTATCTTTGGCATGCTACCACTTCACAAGCATAATAAAAGTTGCTTAGTAACCCCTACAAATATTTTTTTTCAGGTAAGCATAGCTGCAGCCTACTCCAAAACTTTTGCTGGCATTCAGAATTCCATAAATCTCAAATTGAATTGTAAAATGGATTCAGCAAATCAGGCTTCAAAAATGCATTTTGCACTAGTGAAAGAAACCATTCCATTCAATGTGACCAATAATATTAATACATTAACATGCGGGAATGTTCTTAAGATCTAGAAGCTCATGACTTCCCTAATGTGCTATTCTGCATAAGTACAGAAAAGGCAACTCTCTAATCAACATGGTATATACTGGTGAGATTCAGATAGTGACAGCCTCGAATATTATTTGGTGGTGCTGTCACCAACCATGCTGAGGGCTCCAGGGAAACTTTAAAATAGCTCAAAATAAGCATATTTGGAAGGTACCATTAAGGAAATTCAGTACTGCACAGCTACCTAACTTCCCAGATTCTGGGTGCAGAGATTTTAGTCAGTCTTAGTTTAGCCACAGTTTATTGAAGAAATTACAAATGACTATGAGGAAGACCAAAGCCAGAAACTATGGTTTAAAAACAATAGTTACTCAAATAGTAAAGTTAAAAAAAATACCAAATCAGATAAGGTAGACATGCTCCTCGTGAATGGACCTGGTCCATTCCCCCAAATATTACCATTTAATCGGAGTTAGGAAGTGTGCCTTTTCTGTGGCAGCTCCTGTCCTCTAGAACAGAGGTCACCAACCTTTGAACCACTAAATTCATAATTTTAAATCCTGTGGACCACTAATATGATCTGCCTAATGACTGGCTGGGTGGGCATGGCTAGGTGGTCATGTGACTGGGTGGGCATGGCCAACTCAATGTCACTCACATCGAGGGGCACCTTGCCAGCGTCTATTCAGCCCTCCCAACCTTGCCTGCCCACCCGGACTCCCAAGGGCCCCAACAGGAAGTTGTTGTTGGAGCTAAGCAGCCAACATGAGAAAGAGATGACAAAACAGCTGGCTCAGTTCAAATTGGATTTGACTGAGAAGGAGGTTCAGCAGAAGCAGCTCACTGAGGACTATGAGCATAGGCTTTCAAAGCAGAGGGAAGACCTGCGGGAGTGTAAGGCCAGGTACCAATGCCTGGAGGTTCAGTGGGCTGATATGGTCAGCCAATTCCAGGCCATGATGCAGTCCCACTGGACCAAGGCCCTCCGGCTCTTTGCCGCCATGGCACTTCCCTCTGTCCTTTGCCCAAAGCCCCACACTAGGAGGGTGAAGCAGACCCCAAGTCTGTCCCCCTCTAACCTGCACAAAAGTATCCCAAAGGGGGGAAGACTGTGCAGCAACACAAACATTCATTGCATGTATCTGGCCCAGGGGCCGTAGTTTGAGGACCCCTGATTTAATGCAATATAAAAAATGCAAATAATTTTTCTGTGGACCAGTTGGTGACCACTGCTCTAGAACATTCTGTCCCCTTCCCCTCAAAAGTTTGGCAGGCCTCTACTCTCCTAACCTTCCATAATGCTTTTAAAAACTGGCTTTTCCCTGAGGTGTAGGGATAGAAGACTGTACGACTCGGTGCCAGGTTTTTGTTTTAATGTTTTTAATGTGCTTAGTTTTATAGTTTTATTATGCTTTGTATGTATGTTGTTTTTACTGTGAATTGGGAGCCACCCAGAGTTGGTTATAATATGGGCGGCTCAATAAATGTTTTAAATAAATATGCAGATCGGTATAATGGTGAGTAACTTTCTAGATAGCAAAACTGAAAGAGAGCCCTCACAAATCTGTGGGGCAGAATTCAGATTGGCTCAATTTTGTCCATAAAAAAACAATTATTTATCTTAATTGATTTGATTTATCTTTTGTAACTATGCTTTCTTTGTATATCCCAGCCTCTCAAAGAAACCGACAATTGAACAGCAATGTAGCATACTTTATTGGGTAATTGCTTCCCCACCCTTTGAGCCTGGATGATCTCTAAGATAATTAATATAAAAATAATTAAATGATCTAAACAATAATATAGATAATTTTTTTAAAAACCTACATATTGTCTCCTTCTTTAGAAAAGTATTTTCTTTCCAACACAGCTTATTTTCAAGTTAACTATTACGACTGGAATCTACCTTTTCTCCTGCTAATACTGGTATGAATTAGAGAACGTGCCTATAAACCAGCTAATTATGCATCTTTATCAGACAGAATGAATAATATGGCCAATGGGAATGAACAGAGCATTTTGGAAATTCCTTCCCAATAAATCTCCTGAACAGCTTCTCTAATCTCCAGATCTGATTTTGCTTTACACGAGTTTACATACTTCAAATTAAAAGAAACCCACACACTTTAAACCACTCACTGAGGTTAAAAATGACTGCTCTATTCCAGCGTCACTTCTAAAGAAGGTTCTTCTCTCCAGAGCAGTTTGAACATGGTCTATGATTATGGTGACTGTGCCAGCCTCACTGCACAGAACAAAGAGCAAAAAAGCCACTACTCTGCCTCAAGCTGCTGCAAGTCTTGAAGAAGTAACATTCCATGCAAAGGGAGATAAAATAAATTGCCTGCACACACTTGTCTGCATCCATATACCGGTACTTAACTTCCTAATGGATACATTTGTTAGGGCATTATACAAAATCTGAGCTATTCCTATAATAGGTAGCTTCAAAGTTGTCAAACCATCTTTCCTCTTGGAAGACCTTCTAGCTGCTTACAGTCAGGCCTTGTGTGGTAGAATTCCTGCCCATGGAAAAATGAACCTTTGACAAATCCATGAGGGTCTCTGTGTTCAGAGATCAGACAGAGTCTAGTAGGACCTTTTTCCAACTAACACATTTTATGAGAATTCATGAGATGTGCCTCACTTTGTCAGATACATAAACTCACAATGTCTTTTCATAGTATATCATGTAACATGTAATAGGGTATTCCAATTGCCATGTTATAGTTGAATATTCTGTATATTAGTTGTATTGCGCATTATTTTTCAAGAAGGGGGAAATACCTATAAACTATGAAATAATTCAAACGAATTCAAGTCAAAGTATTAGTCTTTATTTTTACCATATATTCGGCTCTAGTACATTGGCAGTATATCTCAAAACATGCTCCAAGGGTTAGGGTTAGGGGGTCTGCAAAATCGGAATTATTTGCCAGTCAATGTTAAAGAATAATACAATATATAAATCCCATCAAACAATCACGAGAAGCAGTAGTGGCAGTAAACGTATCACTTTTAGATTTTTAATAGACAACCCATGACCCTTTGGGTCCTTGTTTCAAAGATATTTCCATACTAGATTGCTCAACGCCTTCAGTAATGGCAGAGCATCTAATAACTGGGAAAGTTCTTAAAAATTCAGGAGATACTCAGAGATATATCTGCCTTGAAAGTGGCCCATGTTGAAATGTATAGCACAATCAAACATCAGAAGTTGACCACAGAAAATGTTTTGCAGCTTTTATTATTATGTCATAAAATACTTTATGATAATTTGTGTTATAAAATCTATCTACTATCTTCTATCTATATCTATCTATCTATCTTATATATATAGAAGGGTGTATTCTGTAGGTAGACATATTAAACATATCTTGGTTGAAACAATTTTGCCCTGTGATGCATTTTTTTTGTCCAGTAAAGGTTACAGGCATTAGAGTTTTAGTAGTACATATATATTTATTATGTATTTATTTATTAAATTTATATGTCACACATTTGATTGTTGAAGCAATTCTGGGTAACTTGCAAAGTAATGAAAAGATAATATAAAATGATTAAAATTAAGAGTATTTAATCTCTCTTTAATTTTTTAGCCCTTATTTAAAGAGAAACCATTATAAATTAAAAGAGATTAAATAGAGATTAAACGATTGAAATAAAAATATGATAAATATGATATATATTGATATATATTGTTTTTATTATTATTTTATTAAAAGGTTCCTGAACGAAGTCTTAAACCAAAAAGTAAAAGGGAAAGGGACAAGGAACAGTACAGAACCCAATTAAGTGAAGTAAAATCAACAGCAGGCTACATAAAAGTCTAGAGACATTGGCATTAAGCATAAGCATTGGCATTTAGACAATCAAAAACAGTTAGAATAGTTAAAAAAAAATAGGTGAATAAAACCAGGCGACAGCCAGGAGGAAATTTCAGAAACTATCACTGTCCCTGTCTCTGCTCCTCACAGGGAAAACAAGGCGGGGCAGCCAAATAAGGATTGGCATTGGCAGTAAATTGGGTGGGGGTCTCTTTGTTGGCAGCCATTTTTGCCAAAAAGCGGGTCACGTTGGCAGTCATCAGAGGGTCCATGTGCTGGTCCAAGGGGAACGGTGGCAGCATCCGGGGCCACGGAGGTTTAAATTTTCAAGAGCTAGCAAGATATAGGTCTCTCTGTCCTGAGACCAGCAGGGGCAGCGAAACATCAGGTGATCGAGCTATTCGATTTCGCTCAGGGCACAACGGCACAGAGGCGACCGGAATAAGGTATCCCTTGAAACCTGCCCATCATGACCGCAGTTGGAAAAGCGTATTGTAAATATTGTAAAACACATACAAACAAAAACTTTTTGGATCCTCCACAATTTTTAAAAGTGGGAAAAGGTCCCCAGAGTAAAATGTTTTAAGAAATACTGTCTGATGGTATGATGTATAAAAGTTAAATACAAACAGAATTCTGAACCAGAGAGGTACCCAAAGAAAGGGAATATTTTGGGGGGGAAAGAACAGAAAACATTATAAAATTATAGCAATGCAGTGTTCAAATACTGAAAATGCAGCCTATCTATTTACAGTATGGTAGCAAACCATTACAGATTTAGATAATTCAGATACTAGGTAAAGAGAAATGAAATGAAATTTAAAATTTGCCATTCAAACTGGATTATTGGTTATTTTGAATAAGCACTTGTAACAAGTATCTGAAATTGTCGCGAGTTTTCTCACATTGTTTTGACTCTCCAGCAATCTTAGTATCATCCATTCTGTTTCTTCATATCTAAGACTTTGATACGCACTGTGATTTCTCCCTTCCCAATTTTAACAACATCTCTGCTCCTCTCACTGCACCCAAACAAATGCCATTTTCAATTAATGGAGCTTTATATTTGTATGTATTTGTGCATACAGTGTATAAATTAAATGGAGATCCACTTCATAGTAGGTACTCCTTTAAATTATGATACACATTTCTGCCCTGCCTCCTCACTTGGAATGATGGTGACCAATCATAATTCTTAAAATTTAGAACTGACGGACAATATTCTGAATGTTCTACATGACTGAGAAGCCAATTCTTAGAAAGCCTTGTTCATTCTCACACAAACACACCAAACACCAAACAAACATAGCTGCTGAATAGTATGACCTTGCATGCCTAGATAAATATTCTGTAAGTATGTGTGTTTGTGAAAGATTTCTCATGAGAATGAAGCTCCCTTTTCATCCCTCCTTTATGTAGGAATATCTAAATTGGAGCACGAGAAAGTTTTTCCAGACTTGAGAATGAGCAGACGTATCGAAAGGATTCTTAGAGTACAAAACAACATAAAATTTAGAGAATTTGACACAACCTGGATTAAGGTTCCCTTTTATGATCTGGTGGCCTGGAGTTCCTTACTATGAACTATAAAAAGTAAATGAAAGTGGGCAATCCGAATCCTGAAATACCTGTTCCCAGGGCAGGATATACATCAGAGCCATATTTCATTTATGAGTCACTGCTTTTCAAATTGACTTGCTGTTTTGGGCTCTTATTTATCAACCCAGCACAGCCCCCACTTTCTTGGCGGAGATGCAGATGGTTCTTGAAACCTCACATGCTTTACTATTTCTGTTTTCAGTCCACATATGTGCAGTAGGCTACCAATAGCACCACAATACCAAGAGAAGTGGGTGAGGTGGGGTGGAGAACCATGCTGTTGTCTGATACCAGCTAGACACATCCCTATAGTCAGGGGTGGGTTTCTCCCGGTTCGCTGGTTACCCGCTTCGTGGGCGCGCTTTCCGAATGTCTGTCAAAAGCACGCTGCGCGTGATCGATTCAGAAATTTCGGTGCGGTTCTGCAAGCACTCTGTCAGAACAGCTGCGCGGCGGATATCCGCGGAGTTAGGCATGATTGGAGTTGGAGAGAATCAAACGGATTAACGGCTTTAAATTTTGAAGAAACGGACTGTTTGTTGGTTTTGAAATGGCATCTGGGGCTGAGGCAGAGACGGAGAGAGTAAAGAACTTTGCTGAAGTTCGGAATCACATTAAATCGATGGAGGGAAATTTTGAGGAAATTCAAGATTTGGGATTGAAAATTAGAGCTATGATGGATAAAATGATGAAAGGAATAAAAAGAATGGAGCAAGAAGAAGTAGTTGGGGATGTACCTGAACTGGAGGAAACAACAGAGTTCAAAAATGGAGAGGAGACTGGGACTGGGACTGTGACGAAGCAAATTAGAGAACAGTAGAAAATGGCAACCGCTACCCAAGGAAAGAACTTTAAACCGATGGTGAGATCTCAAAAAAAGCTTGTGAAGAGCCCTGGAGGCCAACTTAAACTACTAAAGTAATTTGTGGAGCTGGAGGAGATATTAAAGAAGAAAGAACAAATAACGAAGTGGAAAAGATCACCAGAGGGAAACACCAGCCATGGAATTGATCCAAAAAATGCCGAGAGGAAAAAAGGAATGACAGGAGACTTCACAAAAAGAAAGTGTAGGGATGAGGGCTAGAAACTGATTTGCTATTGGAGATTTTAGGTCTAATGGAGATTATAAATTAAAATGATTTTAATTGGAATTTTACACCTTTAATAAAATTGTGACTTGCTTTTTCCTAAAATAATAATAATAATATATTTTTAAAGGTTTTAAATTGAATAACTGTTTTCTCTGCTCTTTCCTTTCTTTTGTGGTTTTAATAGTAAAATTGTTTTTAAATGACAATGCTGAGGGGAGAGGGGAGATAGGGGTACTGTGAAATTATGAAATTCAAAGTAAATGATGGAGTAAGCAGTCTATTATAGATATTTGGATAAATAAATTGGGAGGAGTATAGAAATGAAATGTTTGACTACAAACAAAGTTAAAGTATATGAATATAATGAAAGATTAATTATGTTTGTTTACTGTGATCTGAAGAAGCAATTGGTGCTTCAAGCCACTCTGTGTGGATAAAAGATGCATTTTTAAACTTCTGTTTTTGAAAACAATAAAAATTTTATTAAAAAAAAAAAGAAGAAGTTTACCAGTATTACTTCCAAGCAGCCAGTGCAGTGCCTAGACATTGGTTAACATCTTTAATGGTTTTTGCAGCAAAGAAAAGATCAAAGGTCACCAGGCCTTACAGCAGCTGTACTTCTGCAAATTGCCCAGGCTGGTGAAAGGGACAGTGAGGGCCTTGCCTTTAGGATGGAAAAGGGGCCATTTAAGGAGCCAGGGCAAGTAGTCCCCAAGGAGACTCACGGGGGAAAAACCCTCACCCTAAAATTCCAGAAGAACGAAGGCAAATTTCTCCAAAGCCATCAGCTCATCTGCCATAGACCTACCTTAAAACATGGCATGTGGTTCAAAAACATGGGGCTTCTCAACCAGGATCATCATACCCCATAAGCGCAGAAGGAAATCCAAGGATTACTATAATTATATTCTAAAACAGGCTCTCCAAACTTTAAGACTTGTGGACTTCAGTTCCCAGAGTTCCTCAGCCAGCCACACACATACATTAGCCACCCATCTAACATGGCAGTGACTGGGCGGCTGCGTATAGCATTTCAGTATTTGGTATCGTTCTCTGGGTTGTTTTGCAAACACTTCTTACTGCTTGGGAAAATGAAAGAAAAAAAATAGGACAAAAACACGCGTGTGTGGTGGGGACGGAATACTCCAAAACAGAACGGGTGGTATAGTTTACAGTGAAGAGCAGATGAATTTTGATTCCGATCTCTACTCAGCCAAAAAGCCTTCCTGGTTAATCTTGCACCAATTATAATCTGTGAGCCGAATTTACTTCAGGGTTTGTTTTGACGATAAAATAAAATGGGAGGGAAGCTCTTAAGAGTTAGCTCTAAGGCGTAAGATGAAAACGTGATAAATAAGAACACATAATTTTTATTTCAAATATTAAGCGCTCAGAGATAGAGTGTAGATTATAAAAGCTAATTGTCATACTGTAGAGAATATCTCCAGTACCATCTGCCTTTTTATTTTTAATGAAATGTATCCCTCAACGGCTGCTTTGTAAATAGGAACAGAGTTGCTGTGTGCCTAACAGGGAGCAGGGAAACATATTTACATTTGTCATGCATGGCCTTTGGCTTTAAAGAGTTAATCTTTTCCAACGCGTATCCTGCAAATGCTTTGGACTACAACTCTGGCTGCCTTCAGATGCCACAATTAGCTATGCCGATTTAGAGACGGTGGATGTTATAGCCAACCTGTTTTACCAGCCACAAGCTAGGCAATTATTTTAGTGAATCTGATTCTATTAAAGAGTGTTACAGACGAGCTCCCTCTGCTGGAATTCAGAAGCAGTGCTGGTTATTGCCGTACACCGCAAATGAGATGCAGATGGTTGTCTTAGGCAATGGAAAGGTAGTCTATTTGGAGTTGAATAAAGCATACAAATCTTTACAGAAGCCCGGCAATACCAGCAAAGGCAAACTGGGCAATATATTATCGTGCCAGCATGCAGCACAAGGTTGTCACCTACGTTTTGCTAAACATCTAAAACTTAAATTTGTGACGCTTATGAGATTGGATTAAGGAAAAAGCAAGCTTAAATGGATATAGGTAATTCATTATTTACAGCATTTTGTTTAATGACCATTCAAACTCACCACAGCACTGAAAAAAGCGACTAATGACCATTTTTCACACTTAAGAGCATTGTGGCATTTCCATGGTCACATGATCAAAATTCAGACACTTGGCAACTCTTATTTATGACGGTTGCAGTGTCCCTATGCCATATGATCACCTTCTGTAACCCTCTGGCAAGCAAAGTCAATGGGGAAGCCAGGTTCACTTAACAACCAGGTTATTAACAACTGCATTGATTCAGTTAACTGTGGCAAGAAAGGTCATAAAATGGGGGGAAATTCACTTAACAGAGAGGCTTAACACTTGCCTCTCATGTAGCAACAGAAATTTTGGGCTCAATTGTCGTAAGTCAAGGACTACGTGACTTACATGGCACAGTGATTAGAGTGCAGTACTGTGGGCTACTTCTCCTGACTGACTGCAATTTGGCAGTTCAAATGTCACCAGGCTCAAGGTTGATTCAGCCTTCCGAGGTGGCTCAGTTGACCCATCCTTCCAAGGTGGGTAAAATGAGGACCCAAATAGCTGGGGGCAAGATGCTGACTCTGTAAACCTTTTAGAGAGGGCTGTAAAGCACTGTAAAACGGTATATAAGTCTAAGTGCTATTGCTATTGCTACCTGTATTAATAATAAAGAAGATTTCTGTGACCTCAGAAGCCTCCCCAAATGATTGCTGTAGTCTTTCTTCATTCCTTAGTTCCCTAAGAATAAAGGTGCTTCTGAATGAGGAATCATCTCGATTCATTCACAGAATGTTACAGAGGGCAGTATCCAGATTGTTTTGTCTTCTATTTGGAGCGCTTCTATATTTATCCCCTACTTCAGTGATGGTGAACCTATGGCACACATGCCCAAAGTGGCACACTGAGCCAAGTTGGTTGGCATAGGAGCTGTCGCCCAGCCAGCTCCACTGCACATGCGCAAGCTTCCCCCTTCTACCCCCACCCCCATGCATACACACACGACCCCGGGGTTTGTAGACCCAAGAAACAGCTGAGGAACAGCAGAGCTGAAAAACAGCTGATTGCTGTGCCAATCTGCTGAGTTTCAAACATCCGAACCGGTTGTTAAATTTAGCTGTTGGTTTGCCTGAACCGTTTGTTAAATTTAGCTGTTGGTTTGCCTGAACCGGTTGTTAAATTTAGCCACCGGTTCCCAGTAACTAAATTTAACAAATGGTTCGTGTGAACCAGTAGGTAAATTTAACAAACGGTTCGGGCATTTGAAGCTTAACTGATTGGCGCAGCAGTGCCAATCAGCTGTTTTTTGGCTCTGCTGCACCTTAGCTGTTTTTTGGGCCTAGAAACCCTGGCGTCGCGCATGCATGTGCTGGTAGTGGGCACATGGGGGCACATGCGGGGACACTTTTATCACATGACAACAAAAAGGTCCACCATCACTGCCCTACTTCTTCCTTTTAAACCTTACTATGGAACTGCCCACCTGGTGGTTATCTAAGTGAGCTTCAAGCCTGAATAAGGATTTGAATCTAAGATTCTTAAGGTCCCAGTCTGACTTCCTAACCACCACATTACAATGTCTGTCTCTCCCTGACAATGCTACAAAGTGTACTTACTACATAGTAAATATCCTTTCCAACAGACAGATGCTTGTCGGACCGATCTTGAGATGGTTGCAGAATAAATCAGAAATAAGCTTACAAATACTTATTCACGAGTTCCCCCGTGAGGGGTGAAGAGAGGCGGGTATAAATTTGATAAAATAAAATAAATAATAAATAAAATGTTTTTGCCCTACTCACATATAATAACAAGCTGTCTCTCTTGCAGATCTGGATTCTTCAACGCAAGCAGTGCCAATTTTCAGCCCACCCTGCCAGATGTTCCTTTGACCGTGTTCAGCCTCTGACAAGCTATGTTCAATCCGATGAACCCACCGGTCAACAGCTATATGGAACACTGCTACCTCCGGCCTCTCCATGGGCAAGGGCAACCTAGTGCCATGGTAGAAGGTCAGTGTGACTGAAAGAGCTTGACTTCAGACAGTGCCTGTAACATCCTATTTAAGAGGGATTTCCAGATTTCTTAAGGTCTCTTTCCATGTCAGTTTGCCTAAGAGTCTTGGCCAGGGATGGGTTTCTCCCGGTTCGCTGGTTACCTGCTTCGTGGACGCGCTGCCAGATCGGCTGTCAAAAGCGCAC
>JANHGC010332689.1:0-14431 GCA_027560395.1 Boaedon fuliginosus | reverse complement strand
ACGCCAACATGTTGGCTGCGGCGAGTGGTCCAGATTAAGGGACTGGAAGGTAAAACAAAATACGAACAGTTGCAGGAACTGGGTATGTCTAGTTTAAGAAAGAGAAGGACTGGGGTGGTGGTGCTGGGGGGAACAGGATATCAGTGTTTCAATATTTCAAGGGCTGCCACAAAGAAGAGGGAGGAGGGTCAACCTATTTTGCAAAGCACCAGAAGGCCAGAGAAGAATCCATGGATGGAAACTAATCAAGGGGAGAATTAATCTAGAACTGGGAAGGAATTTCCTGACAGGGGGAACAGTTAATCGGTGGAAGGGCTTGCCTTCAGAAGTTGTGGGTGTGCCATCAACAGAGGTTTTAAAGAAAAGATTGGGCAGCCATTTCTCCAGAACAGCACAGGGTCTCCTGATCAAGAAGGGGGTTGGAGTAGAAGACCTCTAAGGTCCCTTCCAACTCTTTTATTCCGTAATTAAGGGAGTGCCACAATAGTTAAGCAAATTCATTGTCAGCAATGGGCATTTTTTGCCAGAAACTGGCAAAAACATGTCATGGAAAATGCCAGTATGATCTTGTGGCCATGGGGTGGGTGGTGGGGCTATCAAAACTTTGAATCCAGGTCCTAAGTAGCCCTGGGGAGGTCTGTCAAAATTTCCGTCGTTAAGTGTCTGCCTGCCCTATGCCAACAATTTATAGCTCTAGTCGTGATCTGGTCTCTCTCATAAGGTGATCAAGTAGATCAAGTAAGTATTAAAAAAAAACAAAATCACAGAAATGTACGGCTCCCTATTTTTATAAGTTTATAAAACTATGGGGGCCGGTGTCACTCCCACCATGGCCACAGCCACACACCCCGAGGTCAAACCCAATCCCGATGAGGCCCTCAATGAAATTGAGTTTGACACCCCTGCTGTAAGATTCAAACATTTGCTTAAATGAGACTCACAAACAAACCACAATTGTTGGGCCCACAGAACATCCTACCACACTGAAGTGCAGCTTAGAAGTGTGATATTTGGACTGACAACTGGTTGGATTTATTTATTTATTATTTAAACTTGTATCCCGCCTTTCTTCCCCGGTCAAGGGGAACACATTAAAAATAGGGTATTTTGCATAGCCTCTGACTGGGCCTGCTTATTTTTAGATCAATTCCCCACTCGATTGCTCTAGTTCTGTGACGGGGTTAGCAGCTTTGTTGCCAGGATTATGCAAAACCATCCAAGCTCTCTTGGGAACTGAGCTGTCAGAAAATCTCACAGACCTTCTTTTGAAGGAAAAGGAAGCCGCAGCATCTCTCCTGCATCCACAGCCAGGATTAGGAAGGGTGAGGTTAACACAAAGAATTGGGGCTTTCTATATATTTTTGCTGCCATCTAAGGATCTTTGACTTTGAAACGGAGATGAGCACTGCCCCCTAGAGTCGGGAACCGACAAACACATATGTGCAAGGGGCACAATTTCAGCCATTGAAAGGATTCCCTGCAGCTATGAGGTGCTACTTGTCTTGGAGTCACACTTACCTGTACAGAAAAAGGGAAAATTAAAAATAAACCAAGATGACATCTTACATCTAAAGAAAGTGGCAAAAGCAGCAACTCAGTCTTTCCCTTCTGGCCATGCACAGACAGCCAGATGCTTTGCGAAGGGTTTTGTGACATTTTCCTAGCTGCCAAATGGACAGATGGGCCCAAAAGAAATTGTGGATCTCCAGCTTAAGTAGCAAGAAATGCATCTTAAGGAAGCGATAAGTGCTGGAAGTGAAGCCCTTTGGCTATGTGTGTAATCCCAACCATTGTGGAGGTTAAACACGAGAAAAAGTTTTCACAGTATTTAAGCTAAATCATACAGCACGCTTGATTAAAACAGGCGTTGCAATTTACAATCCAGTGTGTGTGGAATTTGCTGGTGTCATAGCATATTCTGGGAACAAAAGCCTCCTCTTAAGCCATAATAAATATGGTTTATTTGTACCAGCAGCAAATAGAACAGAGCAGTTGTGTTGCTGCTAACGTGTATTTAAAATGTCTTGTGAACCCCGCCATAAGAACAGGGAGTCAAAGCCGCCAGCCACGTATGGTAGCTTAGTCTCAGGCTAAGGACTTACTCTTTCTCAGCTGCTAAGAGGATGAGGGGAAAATCAATGAGCCTTGCTGATTTTTTGGGTGTGTGTGTGTGTGTGTGTGTCTATTCTTCTCTGGGGTTTTATGAAACCTTTCTGTGCCGTTTCTTGAGAGACCCTGTGGGGGAAGCAAAGAAAATCAATCTGGGGAAGGTTTTTGTTCTGCTGGAAAATTGACGAGAGGATATTATACAACAGAGGGTCTCCAGCTAAGACGGAGTTCTGAAAATGGCAACCAAAAGAATTAAACATCAGGGGACAAAGAAAAGCGCCCTCCCCCCACTCCAATCCCACCTTTCTGCAAAGCAGTGAGGAGCCAAAAAGAATTGGTGCCTTTTGTGAAGGAACGTTGCTTCCAACCAGTTCGATTCCCAAACAGAGGCCTGGAGCAAAGACCAAGCGTTGCACTCGCCGACAATGCAGGGCACAATTTCGGCCACTGAAAGGATTCCCTGCAGCTATGAGGCTGTGCCTGGTGTCGAAGTTTTAAATGTGGCACATGGAGAGATGCCTCCTAGAAGAAATGGTATCTCCAAGGGCCAAAGTCCACAAAGGAGGTCCTGAACGGAGTCCATCCGCCTCCCATGTGGGGAAAGCATTGGCCATGGGTGGCAGAGACCGCCGTGGGTAAGCTGCAGACTGGATGTGGAATTGGGCAGGGCAACTGCAGCCACCTTGATCAGGCTGTTAGAAGAGACGTTAAAGGGGCTTTACCCTAGTCAGCAGAGGTCATTATAGCCCAGTTGATCCTGATGCAGAGGCTCCTAACCAGGGCTTCTCAATCTTGGCTGCTTGAAGATGTGTGAACTCAACTCCCAGAATTCTCCAGCCAGCATGGCTGGCTGAGGAATTCTGGGAGTTGATGTCAACACACCTTCAAGTGGCCACGGTTGAGAAACCCTGGTTAGGAGCCTCTGCATCAGGATCAACTGGGCTATAATGACCTAGATACAGATCCTTCCTCAGGCGCTGTGTGGAACTGGTCAAGAGGACTAAAACCAAGGAGATGAAATGCTCTGCCACCCAAAGTAAAGAAGGCTGGCCTAAGAGCTCAGAAGACCTGCGAGTAGACCAGAGATATGTCAATGCTAGACATGCAGGGGGCTTGAGGAGTTTAGTTTGAGTGCTGTATTGTATGGGAAAAGAAACCTGCATTTATGGAATGGATCTACCTGGACACATCTGACTGAGCTGGGAACCTAAGTGGCCTAATTAATTCTGAATCATAATGCAAGGAGACAGGTGTTTCACAACCCTGACAACTTATAAATAGGTGAACCTGGACTCCCAGGATCCTCTAACCAAGGTTGAGGAAGACTGCTCCAAATGCTCACTTGATCCTTGGTGATTTTATTTCTTTTATTCCCAGAGCAACTGCTCACAAAGTAGAGGGGGATGAGAATGAGAGAACAACCCATAATCGCCCAATGAGGCTCCCCGACTGAAGGTGGCATTGCACCTGCCTCTTTCGTTATCCCCTTGGCCCTCAGTCCAGCCCGTTCTCTAGAGTTTGACACTAAAAGAGAAGAAAAGCATCCTGTTTAAATGTATGTGTGGACCTGCCCCCTTCTCAGTTGCTTCTGTGGCCCTGCAGAACTTGGGACACTCAGAGAGCCCAAAGCAGCCCTCTGCAGAGAAGTCGCCTGGGGCAGTTCCCTCCCTCCACCGGGAGGAGGCTGGAGGTGCTTGTGGGACCTTCTGTGGGAAATGCTGACCTGTGTCCTCTTTCCTTCCCTCAGGGGTGATTGCCCTGTTCTGCAGGCAGTACGACATCATCAAAGACAACGAACCAAACAACAATAAGGAGAAAGCCAAGAACACATCAGAAAACAGCACCCCGGAGCACCAGAGCGGGGGCCTCCTGCGTAGTAAGGTGAGGAGGAGGCTGGGGAGGGAATGGGCACCAACAAGGCATTTTCCAACAGAGCCTCTGGAAAGCTCCATCTCTGTCCTCCCGTCCTCCACAACCCTTCATAGAAAGTGGGGCGCAGGTGGTATTCAGCCAGTTCCGACAAGTTCCGGAGAACCGGTAGCAATAATTTTGATTGATTCAGAGAACCGGCAAATACCGCCGACAGCAGAGCCATGCCCACCAAGCCACGCCCACAGAGCCGGTAGTTAAAAACATTGAATGCCACCACTGCGGAGCCATGCGTGGGCTACAGCCAGAGGCAGCATAGATAGGGCAAGAGTCCCAGGCTTTCCTGGCATGCTCAGCCGAACCCAGCGCTTGCTGTGGCCATAAGAACTTCCAGCACAGGGAAGGGTCTCCTCTGTCTTTCCTGGATTCTTCTCTGTGGCTTCTTTTGAGTGCCAGAAAGGTTGCATACATCGTAAAGTGAGGCTAGGCCAGTTCCTGGGGGATGAGGTAAAAATTAGACTGCCAGCCTATTGGAGACGCCTGTGATTCACTAATCATGAAGAGCTCCCATTCCGCTCTGTCACACACCCCACGAAACACTTTTTATGGTGTACAGTTCACATTTTAATAAATGCAAGATGTCCAAATGCAGGTTAACCGCTCCTAAGCATTGCAGTTATCCAAGAAAACAGAACAACAAAACATATAGCCTTAAGAGCCATCCTAACTGTTCCACAAGTCCTCTCTTAGCCCCTTGTTTAACTATCCCAGGGAAAATCTGATCCTATAACTCCATCTCCAAAGTGGGACAAAGTGAGCCTTGGTGGCGCAGGGGTTAAATGCAGCACTGCAGACGATCTCTGCTGACTTGTTCAGTAGGTTGTCAGATCAAATCCCACCAGGCTCAAGATTGATTCAGCCTTCCATCCTTCTAAAGGTCGGTGAAAAGGGACCCAGATTGTTGGGGGCAATAGGCTGACTCTGTAACCGCTTGGGGAGTGTTGTAAAGCTCTGATAAGCAGTGTATAAAGTCTGAGTGCTATTGCTGTCTCTGTTGTAAGCCGCCCAGAGTCCTTTGGAAGTTGGGCGGCATAAAAATGTAATAAATAAATAAATAAAATCACCTTCCCCTCTGCCCTGTGCACCAGCTTTCCCTGCCCGACTCCAGCCAGGAAAGGCTGCCCAGGGGATGAAGAAGGAATGGTGTGCCCACTACTGCTGGCTTTCTCGTAGACCCACAGTTGCAGGGTGGCAGATTCCACGATGCCAAGGAAGGGGAGGAGGGCTCTGGGGTTCAGCAGGCCTGGCTGGGCACTGGGGGAGCTGCAAGAAGCCCCTGGTGCAGAGCATCCATTCAAAAGGAAGGAGTGGGGGACCAGGAGCTACATTTTTACCATTGAATTCATCTACAGTGTGACAATAAGTAAGAGCACATTACTGTAGTTGTGCATTCACCCAGGTAGGCATTATCTATCAGCTGCGGCTTAGCAGCATTTTGAAGACTGCAGAAATACTTGACTTAAAACCATTCATTTAGCAACTGAGATTAAAACAGAACTGAAAAAAGTGACTTATAACTAGTCTTCATACTTACATTACTTTTTTTTAGGTACAGTATATGTTTTTTTATTCATAAGCATTTTGAACACAGTGTCAGGGCATATCAGTTACAGAAAAACAAAGGGGGAAAAACATACAGCAATATTAACATATATGCTGATAACAATACTAACAGTATAACAGAATAGTTTTGATTAGGTTTCTCTTTGTATTAGCTGATTTGTAATTCTGTTGATTATATTAGCATATCTATAATTATAAACCCTCTTTATATTTAATTCATACATAGCAGTAATCTTTCTTCACCTAATTTCCACCTCTTATCTCTAGCCAGTTGTAAAATCTATTCCATGTTAACTAATATTCTGTGTCCTCTTTGTCCTTTATTTTTAAAGTCAGTCTATCTATCTCTGCACAGTCTAGTATTTTCCGAATTATATCCTCCTCTGATGGGGTGTTCTCATTTTTCCAATATTGTGCAAATACAATCCTTGCTGCTGCCAGTACATGCAAAACTAAATATATAGTCCCTTTGTCATAACTGGCAATATACCCAACAAAAATATTTCTGGTTTCAGATCTATGTGTTGCTTAATCATCTTTTCCAACCATGTATGTATTTTCATCCAATATTTCCTTGCTTTCGTACAAGTCCACCACATATGATAATAGGTACCTATGGTCTGATTACACTCATACTTGCATTACTAAATGCAGTTGCTAAACAAGGAGATCTTATTGTGCAGATCTCCTGCATCTTCCTATGTAAGTGTTGTGGCTCGCCAGCATTCAGTGGAGTTGGTAGCTGATTCTGACTCTGAGGAGGTTGGGGAGGAACCTGGGCCAGGCTTGGTCTTGAGGGAAGGATTGGAAGAAGGTTCTATATCTGAGGCAGAGATGTTGGCAGGGCTGTTTATCAGCTATCAGTTGTCTTCTGCATCCGACAGTAGTGAAGCAGAGCAACTGGAGCCAATTATAAGTGTGCAGGGACGCAGAGTTACTAGGAGACAGGAGCAGATGATGTAAGAGCAAGGTCACAGGTGATTGATGAATGGCCACTCCCCTAAGGCATAAAGAGGAACGAAAGGGGAATGGTATTCGCAGGGAACAACTCATTTGACGTGGTTAGCATTTCTTGATCTTGGACATTCATTCCCGCTTCTGCCTTGAGAACCATGCATTTACAGTTATATTTGGACTCTTATCTACTTGGCAGCTTTCCCAGACTAATTTCAGGTCTGTCATTATGGCTACTGATAACGGAGACATTCTGTTTTGTAAAATAAAAGAAAGGTTTTTGCTTTAAGAACTGGCTCGGAGCATCTTGTAGTTGCCTGGGTTAGAACAGTAGGCAACATTCACAATAAAAGCAATCAGGTTCACTAAAAGCTCTTCAGTTTGGCAGATAAAAAAAATGAATAAATAAAACGCCAGGTGTTCCAAGGTTCTCTACTAAGTTTAATATGGAGAAGCAGAGGGAGCTGGAGTTTCCCAAAGCAGGAAGGCCAATTATGTCAACAACCTGGCACTGAGCCAAGCCAAGCATTCATTAAATGATGCGGAGGGGGGCATAGAAAGACCCAATTCAGGAAGCTGCACTCTGGATTGGCAGAGGCCATCAACTTCATCCAAGGATGGCCAGACCCAGCCATGCTGTGTTGAACATCTGGAGCAGGGAATGCTAGACCAAAGTTGGGGAACCTCTGCAAGGGTTCTTTTTGCACGAAGACACCTCTGTAAGAGTGTGGCTTTAAGGTGTATTTAGGTACCTGGATATCCAGCCCTTACATTAAGTCCTCCCATCAATCTATTTCGGAAGAAGAAACCCTGAGCAATGGGAGTTGGACTTCTTTCTAGCCATGCACTCAGCTGACTTAACACTTTTGGTAGACATATTCCAGTTCAGGGGTGTCCAATATTGGCAACTTTAACACCTGGACTTCAACTTCCAGAATTCCCCAACAAGTCTTAAAGTTGCTGATGTTGGACACACCCCTGGTCTAGACAATCCTGAGGCACAATGCCTTGACATTCATCGTTGTCTTCCTTTTCTCTCTTCCAGTTTCCAAAAAACAAGCCCTCAGTGAACATCATTGAAGCATGACAGCTGATGGAAAGGCCTGTCCTCTTTTCCTTTTCCTCTCCAAGATCTAGCAGCCAAGAGATGAAATACTGCACCATTAGACTTCCTGCTCAACTGGCTCAGTTAAAACCTCCCCATTTTTGCTGTGGGGAAAAGGAAGCCTGACAAAACTGGGCAAAACGAAGAGAAAGACTGCAAGGAAAACAGCCTAATGGGACCATTTCCAGGAAACTGTCCAAAAACCTTGGGCCAGTCTTCAATAACAGAACTAGCTTGGCTCCCCCCAACTCCATGCCTTTCAGATGTACTGAGTGATAACTCCCCTAATCTCCAGAAGGTATGGCCTTTGTGGCTGGGGATTATGGGAGATAAAATCCACACATTTGAAGGGGACCTGAATAGGGAAAACTGAACTACATTTGCTGCTGGAGATAAGATGTTGTATGTCTCTTCTTTGTCCTACATCCGTCTCCTGGGAAATAGCTCATCCTGTTGCTCTTTTGCTTTTTGGCTACCATGGTTAAATTCTTAAGGAGGACGTGCTACCCTGTACTTCAGGCATCACTGCCCTCGTCTCTCCTTCTGGTGGTAATATTGGAGAGACGTTTCCTTGGACTAAACGAAACGTTTGGCTTCACGATGAGTTCCATTGCAGGCACCTTGTTCTTTGTGTGTTAAGCACCTATAACCGTTAGGAGGCATTCAGTGTTCTTTCTTTTCAAACAAAGCAAAAACAAATCAGAAGCACACAATATTTTCCACCTGGGTTCTCAGGGCTCCATTACCTGCTGTTGCTGCTTTCAGATTATTTTGCGCAGTTGTGTAAATCATCTTATTCCCACAATTGGTGGGATAATCAACACAGAATGCAAAAAAGAAAAAGATAAAAATGTTCCGGCTTTACAGAACTATGACGTTTGACAGCACCACAGAGAACTGAACACATGCTGGGTTTGCCTCTTAAATAGGGAGAGAATAATATCCCACCTCTGTCGCAAATATATGGATTTTATACCCCCTTAATTTCTTTAAAAATGTCTTTGGAATTATAGTTAATGTAGTTCTGAAAATTATACAATCAGATGATCCACCAAATCAGGTTCTAGAGAGGAGGGCCTTGTTTCTTAGTAGAATAGCCAAAGGGGTGTTTCGTAGGAGCCCATAAGCATTTGGCCCCAACAGTTAATCCTCTATTTTGCACACTCAGAGTATCAGTTACCAGTTTTATGAAACAATCCAAGATAAGGACAATACGTGTCTGCCATTAAATGTTTTAGTCCCCTTTTTAGGAGGTGATCACCATCACAATTCATGCCCTATTAACTGTCCTTTTGCAAACCCTGTTTTAAGCTTACAGTTTTCTTGGTTGGACCTTAGTTTTAGGGCAAGTGAAAAGGGTAATCAATGCCTTTGTCAGAAAACTGGAACTGAGGCCTTACCGCACCAGTTCCCGGGTTCCTCAGACAGATCACCCTTTCTCCTATTCCTTTCTGGGTCTGCTGAGATGCACCCATAATTGTGTGCCAAACAGTTGCAATCTGGTCCATGAAAAGTGCTAGTCCTTGCAGGATCTCCAGTTTAATATTAAGAGCGTTGCATCTGAGTAACTGGCACCAGTAAGAGTTCTTGAGTTCCTGAACTAATTCCCAAGTGTGTTTGAATGCTCAGTTGGGGGAAGAAAAGATCCCAGATTAAGGGTCTGTGACAACTCGCCACGGCCATCTCGCCACAGGACAAGAGTTACATTAATATCAAAGAAATGGGTGGAATAGAATCATTAAAGGGTGCAAAAGGAGGGACAGAATGAAATGCGAATGGCAGGAATTAAAATATGTTTTATTTACGTTTAAACAAATAATGAAATAGAAGTTTAAATTGTCCTGCAGCAAGTTGGCCATGATGAGTTGCTGTGCGGCATGTTGTCCCCTTACCCTGATTAATGCTGGGTGGGAAGGAGACTTGATAGGTGGAAGGTCACTTTAACTTTCCTGCAAACACTCAAGAAAAGCCGCCCTTTGAGGGAGGCAATTCAAGAACTGGATCTGAAGTGGATTTACAAAGTTGTGGACTGTGTTAGTGCCGCCTTCACCTGCCTTATTAGAAAGACTTTTTAAAAATTAGTTAACTATTGTAAATATGGGGGCGGGGGATCTTTTTAATCCACGTGTTTATGCCCTGCCTTTCTTTTCTCAGTGCAGTCTTGTAATCTGCCAGACCTGTGAAGGACGAGGCCATGCTGGGTCTTGAGCCTGGCAAGAGGCTAGGAACTCATTTCCTACATTCAGAGTCCACCATGCTGGTTACTCTGTGACAGAAACCCACAGATTGAGCCAAATCAGGGTATGGTGGGAGAATTATATAGTTCTTGATACCTGCAATTGCAGATGAAGTCTTAAAAACCTATTTCTTTTCATTCTGTTTGAAAATCACTACAGTTTTGCCCCAAGACACAGGCAACCTACACCTTCCTAGTGTCTTTGTAGACTGGAATTGCCATCATCCCCTATAACCCAGCTTACTTAGAAAATGCCAAGTCTGTCCAATGACTGGCAGAATTTCTTCATCAAAGTGCGTCAATAATCTTCTAAACCTTCCATACAGTGGTGCTGTTTAGAATTTTCAATATTTCTGCACAGCTACGAGCTAATGGACGAACTTTTCTCCACCCAAGTCCTGAAACTAGATAAAGAGAATCCATTCCACCAAATGAGTCAAAAATTATATTTGTTCATGCATTTATTGAGAAAAATGATCTGAAACAGGCAGCCCATTAAGAAAGGAATTGCCCTCCCTCCCCAGGCACGGGCTCTCAGAAGGCATATCCTGTTGTATTGGGGAGAGGGAGGGGTTTCCCCCTGCTCCTTCCAGAAGGATGGTGTGAAGCAGGTTTGAAACTTCTCTGTCAATGGCGGCAGCTAAAAATAAATCGGCCCCACATTTCCAGGTCCTCATTTTAAAGAAGGCCGGGAGACTTAATGCTGCACATTAATTGCAGGGCGTAAGTTGTGTTCCCGAGGACCTACGCACAACTAATTATGTTTTCAACATCAGCTTCCATGCTGCTCCAAACGGCTGGGTGCTTCCATTCCATCCTAATATAGCCCTGGGTTTATGTTCCTTTGCTAAAAGCACAAGTGGCAGAGAATAGGAAATGCTGAGAAGGTTGAGATCTTTGGCTAAATTTTATCTCAGACTCAGTCTTGGTGCTCGTTTTCTATCTTCCCTTGAGCCATAATGCCATTTGTTTTGTTTTGACCTATTGTAATGAGAAGTCCAGCAACGCGGTTTCATGCACTGTCTGAATCTGGCCACTTTACTTAAGATGCTCTCCTGCATCAGGTGTCTCGGTGGGAAGGTGAAGCGTGGTATTCCTCCGGTCAGGGAGGAACAGTTGAAGAAATAATTCCTGACCTCCTCCAGGAATAGGTGACTGATCAGTGCTGGACATTGACAGGACATCATCATCCAACAGGGCTCTTTTTTTAAAATAGTAATGTTCTTAAAGGTTGCAATTACAAAGGTAAGCTACTAAAAACTAAAAAAGAAAAAAATGGAAGGTGCAGAAAAGAAAAAGTGGAGAAATAGAAAAAAAAAAGTATATGATAAAAAAGATAAAAGATATATATAAAGGAGTTCTCCCTTCATCACAAGTATAAACTATTTTAGTCATTTATCACCTCCTCTTAGAAGGCAACAAATGATCTCTTCTTCCCATCTCTTAAAAAAAACCCTAACAGGTAAAGGTCTCCCCTGTCCAGTCGTGTCTGAGCCTCGGGGACAATGCTCTTCTCTGTGTCCTAGCTGAGGGAGCCAGCGTTGCCTGAAGATGCTTCCATGGTCTTGTGGCCAGCCAAGGCGCCTGGGATGCCGTTACCTTCCCACTGAAGGGGCACCTATTTATCTAGTCACATTTACATGTTTTCAAACAGCTAGGTAGAATAGATGCTCATCCATCATGCAGTATTTAGGTCTCAAACTGCCAATCTCCTGGTTGGCAAGCCCCACATTTTAACCACTAGGTGCCCCACATATCCCATCTCTTAGCTCTAAACAAATTGATAAAGCCTCATCATTTCAGTCCTGTCAGCAAAAGTTAATTAAAGGTTACCAGAGATAATGGCACATCTATTTTAACCTTGATCAAATAAACCAGCTTTGTATTCCTTCCTTTTACTTCTAACAATCCTAATCTTTATTTCCTCAAATAATGTTATAGACTAGAGTTTGATTTCTTTTTCTTTTTTCTTTTCCATTCTTAAAAGTTTCTTCAAAATTTAAGAAACTTCTTTTGTAAATCTAAAATAAGAAAATAATCCAGCAAAACTTTCCTTTTAATTATTACAACATAAGCCAGTTTCTTGTGCATGTTCAGCATATCTTGTTCCATATCATTCTTGTAGCCTATCATTTGTTACACTGACTTTTATCTCAGTCTTGATCTTTTCAGGTAAAACTTGTTTTTCTTCAATAACATCTTTTAGATGTCTTTCCATAGAGGCAGATGTCATTGTTGAGACTATCCTTCAGTGTGTCTAATAGTTTCAGTGGTGGGATGCTGCCGGTTCGCACCAGTTCTAGCAAACCGGTAGCGCCAGTGAGCAGTTGGCCGCGCCTACCCACCCCCGCCCTTCCCTGTGCTTTATATCCTGGTTTGTGAGCTCAGCTGATTCACGCAGCAGAGCGGATTGCCTCGGCTGTTCTACTCACCAGCGCTGAATACGAGGTCAGTTTTGAAGCTTAAAATCGGTGGTTTATGGATGCTGCACACACGAAGTGCACTCTCATAGAACCGGTAGTAAAAAAGGGTGAATCCCACCACTGCATATTTTACTCTGGTCTGTATTTATTTGTTTGTTTGTTTGTTTGTTTGTTTGTGTATTTATTTATTTATTTTGATTTAAACCCTGCCTCATTTCCCCGGTCAGAGGGAATTATTAGTAGAGTTTATGTGTTCTTTAATTGTAATCTTTAGTTACCTCCAATGTCCAATAATTTTCCCACAAGGATTCCTTATAATTAATTCCAAAATCTTAATTCAAGATTTATTTGGACCCTTAGCCTGTTTATAACTTTCTAAAACCAACATTTTAATCTCCTTTTTGCTGTTTAAACCCCCTCCCCAAAATACATTCTTAAATTTGTACTTAAAAATCTCTTCTCCTAAGAATTTATTTAGTATCATTTATTATATTTCTACACAGCCCATTTCATCACCTAAGTGACTTTGGGGAGTTTACAACAACAGTTGAAGGAAAACTTAGCAGGTGCTGTCAAACAAGGTTCTTAATAGCTGAAAGGTAGGTGAATTTAGTGTCCTTTCAAAGGTGCCGACCATGGTTTGGACACGTTGGCTCATCTAGGGAAGAGACAGCTCTCCTGGGATGTCCTCACAAGCATTTGTGGGCAATCCCAAGTCCAGAGAGTCCCTGTCCAGAGAGGTTCACAGAGCTGGCCTTCTCGGGCTCTCTGTTCCTCAGGGTGGTTGTGCCAACACCACGTTTCGTGGACCTCTCTTCAGTCTGCCATTTCTTTCTCCAGATGTCCCAACGTGGCCCTTTCTAGGCTTCCTTTTAACTTTCTTATACGGATTTCCCCAAGTAAATTGCTCTGAAACACCACACCGAAGAGGCTTAGATAACATCAGTAGAGAGGGTTTCATGATGACATGTGAAATAGCTTCATAATGAAACACTCATGAGAGCCTTTCTGTCTTGGCCAGCTTTCAGCTATGGGAGTCACAGCCAGAGGGTCCTAATGAGCCTCTTCAAAGCAGCATCCCTTTTGCAGGCCACTAAAATAGCGAGTCAAGCTTGAGGCGTAGCTTTCCCTACTCCTGACGCTCCTACGCTGGCCACGCCGGGCGTCCCTTCTGAGCTGCAATTCCAAGGTGCCTGGAGAGCAGCAGAGGGAGGGAGGCCCCGGCAAAGTCACCTTTGAAACGAGGTCCTGCGGCATCAAATCCCAAACAAGGTACCAGCAGCTCCGGGGCAACCCATTACAGCCATTTGCAAGACACGCTTTGCTCTGTTCAGCACTCACCCAAAAGGAGGCTCAGAACAAGTTGTTTGGCTTGGGACATAGTTGTTACCTGTGATAACAATTTAAGCAATAAACCATATTTTTAAAAATACGTTGAAAGGACGATCTCATTTGAATGGAAATATGTATCAGTTATGAAAAAGATCAGTTACCCCCAAGCCGGACTTAGGAAAGCATGCTGTAGCAGGGCTTAAATAACTATAGGGGAAGGAGTTATTCTTAGCAATTATTCTAAACCTTATGTCTGAATTAATAATATGCATTGAAGTGCTACTTTTGAGCACTTTTTCACATGTGGCATGTATAGTGGGGTTTTTGGATTGTACCATTTCGGCTGGCAGATCAGGTGGGGAAGGAAATGGATGTCAATGATGAACCAGGGTTAGCTGCATGTCAATTGGGGCACTTCCTTGAGTAGCTCAGCCGTCACAAGCTTGGAATTGTTTCTGTTAGGCTACATTTCCTGTCTCTCCACCTCAACTATGGACACGCAACCAAAGAGACCCAAGAAGGCAGATTCACAGACTGAACTAAGCTGCAAATCACTTAGCTGGCTTCACCTAATTTTGGCGGGATGGGATGGGATGGAATATAGGATAGGATAGGATTTTATATGTTGTACGCCGCCTCGAGTTCCCCTTGACTGGGGAAGAGAAGTGGGGTATAAATTGAAATAAATAAATAGGAGAGGAGAGAATAGAATATAGAATAGAATATAGAATAGAATAGAATAGAATAGAATAGAATAGAATAGAATAGAATAGAATAGAA
>JANHGC010332586.1:0-14432 GCA_027560395.1 Boaedon fuliginosus | reverse complement strand
CTGATTTGTAACTCCAGCTTGCAGGTCTTTTTAATCTAATGATTGGTATTTAGGGCAGCTTTTTGCAAGCAAAGAAGTTTTTTGTATTTTTGTACAGGTAATCCTTGACTTACAACAGTTCATTTAGTGACCATTCAAAGTTACAATGGTACTGAAAAAAGTGACGTATGACCATTTTTCACACGACCTTTGCAGCATTTCCCCCCGGTCATGAGAGGTCAGGCGAGGAGAAGCATTCCTAGACATGAGTGACGTCAAGTTGGCCACACCCACCCAATCACATGACCACCTAGCCACACCCACTAAGCCACGCCTTCTAAGCCATGAACACAGAACCAGTTGTTAAAAACTTTGAAACCCATCCCTGGACCTCCCCCCTCAATTAGCTGAGCTTGGATGGATCCCCTGAGATGGACATCCCCAGCGTGCCCGCCTACAGCAAGAATGGTGAGGCCGGGGACTGGGAATGAGACCCGGGCGAAGCTGGTTAATCAGCTAGTATAAAATAAGAAAGAAAGTGGCAGGAAATCAGAAATATGTAACACTCAGAAATCGCTTTATCTTTTGCATGATTATTTCCTATCTCACTGTTTCATACCTTCAAACTCTCACAATATCCTCTCCAAACTTGGAAACTAAATGAAAGAACAGAATTATAGAATAGCATGCTTTTAAAAGTGCTGTTTGTTAAACAGTTATTCTTCCTTACCCCCCTCATTTGTGTACATCACACCAAAACGTGTGCTTATTTTGTTGGTTTATTTGTTTTGTATTTGCTGCCTGGTACCGTTATCTCTATTAAAGAGAATCAGATTTTTCTAAAGCTTATAAAGTATGAAATCTGGGAAAGGCCATGAGCTACCTAGATTATTTTAGGGAGTTAATACTGAGTCTTCAACAAAGCAGAATAAAGTTATATTCCCTCTGTCTCATTCCAAAGTAAAAAATTGAGGAGCTGTCAGTCAATCATTGACCCTACTATTCTGCCAGAAAAGTAACTTACTTACTCATTATGGTAAGTGTATCCCAAACACGCAAATGCTTCCAATGCAAACCAGGTGCCGTATGTGAAACACACACCCCATCTCCTGCAAGGAAGAGAGATCCATGAACCATTGAAAAATATTAAGGTCAACTATTTTTTAACAAAGTGCATATAGTGTGATGGTTCAACTCCCTCTTTGGGGGGGAAGTTGGGAGGCTTCTATACCTTTAAACCCACCGACTCCTACAAAGTTTTCATCCCCAGATGCAACCCTCCACTTGGTTCAAGTTGCACAGCACTATAACTGAACATTTTTTTTTAGCCATTGTGTCTTGACTTAGGATGTTTTTAAATGTCCCTTATGCAAAACACTAGATGAATAGTAAACTAAAGAAGATGCTTTCCTTTTGTGAAAGTGAACTTTTCAAATTTTATCAGCACAGTGCAACTAAATTCACTGAGTAGCAATGAGAAGCAACTTACCCTACCCAAGATCCATCTGCTTTCTGTGTATTACGACAATACTGCAGAGCCTTTTCGAGCGTATCACTGCAGAGAAATAAATAAAAGGGTTTGGTTAAGATAGAACTGAAAAGCTTCTGGATGGAATTTTAATCCAGGTAGGTCAGCAGAAAGTATGACATTCAGTGACCAAGACTTTAAAACTTGGATACCAGGGCCTCACCTCTAAACCAGGAGAAGTCTGAGATTCATTTGTTAATTGTTTAAATTACTATTTTATTCACATTTATGTCCCGCCTTTCTTCCCTGGTCAAGGGGAACACAACGTGGCACCTATAAATATATAGGTAGTCCTCAATTTGCAACATTTAATTTAGTGACTGCTTAAAGTTATAACAAGACCAAAAAAGTGACTAATGACCATTTTTCACACAACCACTGCAGCATCCCCATGGTCAAGTGATCAAAATTCAGATGCTTGGCAAAAGTCTCATATTTATGACGTTTGCGGTGCATGAGCATACCTGAAGGTTGTACCAAAATGCGTGGGCATTTGAAGATTACAACTGAACACAAAGTAATTGGAAGATTGTGACATTTGCTATCCAAACTAGGCAGAGTTCCAGGAATATTCCAGAGTCGCCTTACAGCGAGATGTATAGCAAACAAATTAATTAATTAAATATTATAAAGAGGGAATTAGCATTTTCAAACTAGTCTTGTAACAGAATTTTAAGTTTGACCTTTTCAGTAATGGGATTTCACTTCTATGTTTTATCTACATTAAATCATGAGTGAACTATCCAATCTCTAAATCATTTTCTGAGGGGGAAGGTATTTGTGTTTTAAATATTTAGGGAGATGTCACTGAATTCCTAACTTTTGGGGCACTCTTGGGCAGTCTTAAAGTGTAATCTACTAGTCCTTGAAATGGCAGAAAAGTATAGCTGCACACACACACAGTTTGCCCTCATTCCTCTTCCATTTTTGCCTCAATAATAAGAGGTTGCTATCCTTGCTGTTTTAATGAGTGAGAGTTAAGGAAAGTGACTGTTAGATTCCTCATTTGTCTCTCCTCCCACTGAGAATTGCCTGCCAGGAGGAAAAGCAATCGTCAATAATTCTTCTAATGTCCGTTGGTGATGTGCAAGTTTAAGCAAGTATTCAGAAAAGCTTTTAGTCACTTTTCAAGTTGCCTGGGTGTCAGTCAAGCTATTGGCTAACACAAGTCTAGCATTTTTTCAGTGTTCAAAAATAGCCAGGCTGAGACATCAGTCTTCAGAATATGTCAAGTACAGATAGTTACTGGGATACCTATGGGTTGTGGTTAGGAGGACATGAAAATGAACCCTAAAAAAATTCACACTGAAATTTGCCAGTGATTTCAGAATGTGAAGGCACATGGTTGAAAGATTCACCAAACAGGCAACATGGATCAGATGTATAAGTACATAGTTACTAAACTCTAAGCAATGTCTATTTCAATTTACAACATTGATTTCCTGCTTAGTTTCAGAGGATCTCCTCTGTTCAAGCTACCTGATTTCCTCTCTCCGGTGATCTGGGAATTTCTTCTGGAAAAATTTCAGTCCCTGCATTACTGATGAGGTACATTCAATATAGGTGTGATCTAGCATGCAGTCAGCTGGAAAACATAAGGAAAGTTTGTGAAGTATAGGTGTCCTATTGTTTTTTATTAATGACTGTAGGTTACAATAATAACACCAATTATCTAAAAACATTTCACTGAAAAATAGTAAGCCTAGTGATGAAAACAAGGTAAGAACAATAGTTATCTTTTCTTCTTAAAGCATCACAAACCTGCAGGGAAACAGACTTTATGTATTCACTTATTTTGCAAAGAGTTATCAAGTATTATGCCCATGGTATTGATTCTATTTCAGAAAAGGATCTTTTTCTGGTCAAAATCATATTTTTCATGCAGGAGATTACTATTCAAAGAAGTCGTGACAAGTGCAATAGCTCAGGAAACAACGCTGTTCAAATGACTACAGATTGTGGGTGCAAAAGAACTTGAGACTGATGACATGTTTAGCTCTTCCCTCAGGCTCAGCATGGTCATCTACTACTGGTAGGTTCTGAAACCTGAATCCTTAAACTCATAAACATGCATAACAACTGGCACAACCCTTATGTATCTATCTGTATTTTAATCAAAAGACTAGTCATTGCATTGTGATCTCATTATAATTTCTGGATCATTTACAGAGATGGTATTCAGCCAGTTCTGACAGGTTCGGGAGAACCAGTAGTGAGTTTTGATTGGTTTGGAGGACCGGCAAATACCACCTCTGATTGGCCCCTCCCCTCCCTGCCCCTTCCAGGAGTCTCCATGTGCCCCTATTTGGCTGCCAGGATAGATCAGGGAGGTTTTCTAGGCCAAAAACGGGCCATGGGGATGTGTGGCGCCACCCCCCATACCCCTATTTGGCTGCCAGGAGGCTTCAGGGTGGCTTTCTAGTCAAAAAATGAGGAGCAGGGGGGTGATGGCCCACCCAATCACATGACCGCATAGCCTCTCCCACCATGCCACACCCACAGACCCGGTAGTAAAAAAATTTGAATCCCACCACTGATTATCTCCAAGGCAAACCTCACAAGTATTTTTTGTAGGAAGCTAGGAAACTCAAACATGACACTCTGGCAGCAATGCTCCAGTATGTTAGCCTCTCTGTGAGGAAAGAAGCTGGTTAACTTAATTTAGACTACATTAAAGGACTGCCAATATAACAGCTAAACAAGGTATTGTAATTCCTCAGCTCAGTTATATTAAATGACATGAACACTTAAGAGCATACATGTGATCCTTATTTAGTAACCACAACTTGAACCAGCAACTCATCAAGTGAACTGGTCTCTGAGTGAAACCAAACTGTGCTTATGGTCTTATTTCAGCTTTCCTTTACTTTACAGACCTGTAATGGTCATAAATGCGAGGGCTGGTTGCAAAGTTAGATTTTCATCAGAGTCGCAACTGAATATTGTTGTTGCATGAGGAGTCAATTATTAAATGATGATTGCCTGTGGTTGGTTTTAAATGATGTTCATGTCTTTTGGTTTAAATAACCTTTTTTGTTCATGCCTGTCAGTACAGGTTGAGAGTACAGGTGATCTCTCAATCCAGAAGGAAACTAGCAGGATTTACTCATTTCCTGACCCTGTATCCATGGCCTCCAAACTAGCTACATTCCAGTCATGATCTCTATTCTGAATTTTGCACATAATACTTGATAATTTCTTCTTACCATAAGTCTCTGCACAGTTTATGGCCTCTAATAGGCAGCTTCCCCGTCTGGTTTCATAAGAGGAAAAACCACCATCAGAATTTCTCATGTTCAGGACCTGCACATTTATAGAAATAGAGGCGGGAAGAAAGAGGTGGCATTAGAAGTGACCTTATTAGATACCTCACACAAAAATTAGGCCCAAATTCAAGGCTCATTCTATCATTAGACAGCTGGTTTGAATAAAAAATACACAGGAATAATAGAAAGTTTTTAGCAGGCCCAGCTGTGTGTACTATAAATCAGGTACAATAATAGATGTTATGTTATTCTATTGTTAATATCGGAATATCATTACAGTTTGCTTTTGAAAGAATGTACCATCTTCTCCTTTACATTAAGCAATGAAATATCTTGGTCAATCTTTGTATATCTTTGTACAACTCAAGTTATGTAGCTCACCATTCTTTTTGTTTACATACTGTCTATTTTTCCATTCAATATTTGTAGTTACTTATGGACATTTGATGTGGAGGAAAGTTGAGGGCAGATCAGCATACAATCCCACAGTTCTAAAACTCAAAGCAACATTTAATCCCTTTAAAAATGTCCTTTCAATTCATTAAGACTGATTTCATTAGCCAGATCTTACCAAATCTTGGTAAGGGTAGTCCTTGACTTACAACAGTTCATTCAGTGACCGTTCAGTGACCGTTCAACAGCACTGAAAAAAAGTAACTTATAGCCATTTTTCACAGTTACAACCTTTCCAGCATTCCCCATGATCATGTGATCAAACTTCAGGTGCTTGGCAACTGGTTCATATTTATGACGGTTGCTGTGCCCCAAGATCATGTGATCCCCTTTTGCAACCTTGACAAGCAAAGTAAGTAGGAAAGCCAAATTCACTTAACAACCTGGTTACTAACTTACCAACTGCAGGGATCCACTTAAAAACTGAGGCAAGAAAGGTTGTGAAATGGGGCAAGTGATTCAACAACAGAAATGTCGGGCTCAATTTGGTCATAAGTCAAGGACTACCTGTAATCCTAATCAAAGAATTTATTCACACTACAATAGTTACTTCACACAAGATCACTTAGGTTTAAAATTTCCTTTCTGTAAAGCAAAGGGCTAGAAACTTAGCCACTTTAAGACTTGTGAACTTCAACTCCCAGAATTCCCCAGCCAGCATGTCCACATGTCTTAAAGTGGCCAGATTTGAAGACCCCTGCTATAAAGGAAAGGAATGCTGAAATAAGATCATAAGCACAGCTGTGGTTTCACTCAGTGATCATTTCGCTTAATGAGTTGCTGGTCCAAGTTGTGGTTACTAAATGGGGACTAACCTATGTGCTCTTAAGTGTTCATGTGTGGTTATATTAATAGTAATACACCGCTAAAAATACCCGTCATTCCATGTCAATCAGTTTTACAAACAACTGAAAACCAAAGCCAGTTTTTGGTGCCCCAAGTTCTAATAAGGTCTGTCTCAGTCAATAATGCATGCTATGTCCAATAGAAAAATAAGCTGTGATACTCAGAAAACAATATTGTATACATGGCTATATCACAAATATTGTATACATGGCTATCAAATTCTGTTTTTCACAGCATTTTTAATTGTTCTGTCCCAAGTTACTAAAGGACGCTCTGAGCCTGCTCTTAAAGCAAACCTTACTTTTATTGTACAAAAAGAACACAGAATGTCTCTGTTAGCAAAAGTTGTAAATGTTCAGACCTGTAATTAGGCAAACCACCAACTAGATAGGAATTCCGCAGATATTCGCAAACACGCAGTTCTCAAGGCAATAGCAGGAAAAAATATTCAAGAACCAGAAACATAAGCTGAAAATTAAACAAGTTGTTCCCTGTGAAGGCCACTCCCCACTCACACCTCTTAGGGGATTGGCCATTCACCGGTCACCTGTATTCTGGCTTCTCAATCAGCTCCTTTTCCTCCTCTGTTATTGTCTACTAATTAGTCTGCGGATCTGCACACTAATAATTAGCTCCATTTGTTCTGCTTCACTGCTGTTGGATGCAGAAGACAACTGATAACTAGCAGACGGCCCGGCCTCAGGTATAGCATGTTCTTCTGATCCTTCCCTCACGTCCAAGCCTGGCCCAAGTTCTTCCTCAGAGTCAGAATCAGCTGCTAGCTCCACTGAATGCTGGCGAGCCACAACACTAATTTGAACAGGATGCCACAAGCACCTATTTATTTCTGCTTTCCCTGATACTTTTCAGCAGTTACTAACTATTATGTGTTCTTGACCATTTTTTTCCAATTGCCTTGCTTCATGCAGAAAAGAAAGATATAATGTATATCTTTCTCATGTCCTCAGCTTATCTTATAGCCATGTCAGATAAATGAAGATCCAAACATTTAGTACTTTCCCGATGGTTGAGATGTAGGAGTAGCTGACGTTCCTAAATATAAGGATACTTCCAATTAAGGACGTATAGAGTCCAAGCTAGAAAGTACTAAATATAAAATAGTGAACCTTGATAAAGCCTGTTTATCAGGCGAAACAGGGGATCCTTGGTTGGACCTTATATGAAAAAGAAAGGGATCTTATGTTATGTGTTGTGATGTATTGATAATTTATTGTAGTCACTTATTTTGACCAATCAATTGGAAGGAATTTTGTAAATATTATACAATGCAATGTTAAACTATTGTAGTTACTTATGTTATGACCTATTGTATCTTCAAAACTGTAATTATTATCTTTGAACAAATCTATTATACTCTGTAAACTCAAAAACTGTGTTTCTTATGTTTATAGACTGTAACCATAGTTATATTCCAAGATAAAGGAAGATAGCAGTTAGATGTGGAGTTTCTGTTCTCCTGACATGGTCTCAGATTAATCGTTCTCTTGTTATTGGCTAAAGCCAAATGAGAGTTCAGAACAGAATCTGCTTCATTTTTATAAATAATTAATTAATTATTTAAATTTATTTCTATTACATATATATATTAACATATTGGGAATATCAGGCAATTGAATGACATTATTATCGATGCTATTTATCAACATATATTCAGTTTGACTCTCAGAAAATTAAGAACTTTTTTAGGCTGACTGCAACTTTGATCCTTTAAGTTTGAGAAAACTGAACCTGTTGGATATGATTTATTTTCCCAGTTTTCCAAATCTGTACATTTATATTTTTATCCTGCTTTTTCACCTCTCTAGCCATTTTTGTGCCTGTTCTTTCAAAAGGCTGCATTATTTCCCCATGCAGTTTTCTTCATAGGCTTTTTTGAATGCACTTTTATTATTTGGTACATTTTAAATGCTTTGAGATTGCTTTGCAAAATTCTGCAAACATTGAAAAAAGTGTTTCCCAAATTGTGTACAAATTGATACACAAAGTTTGGTCCTGACCCATCCCAACACGTTTACCTGAAATGTGTGGGGATTGGATAAGGACCAAACTTTTTCTCCGGTCCCTTCTTGGACAAATTTATTCTCAGAGAGAAAGAGCTGTCATTTACCACCAACTCCTGTGGAAGTGAGATCCTCCAAAATAAATGCACATCTTATTTCCTCCATCCAGCCCTCAAAAATCTCATTAACCCCAATCCAATGCTTTCTCCTTGGGGGTTCCCTGGACCCACCACATTGACGCCATCAAAGAGACGTTGTGGAGCGATGTGATCTTCTATGAAAGGACATTGTTCTTCAAGTAACATCAATGCCTTAATTGCTTCAGCAGTGCAGTCACTGACTATCCAGTCGTTGTCCCGATTGCTGAAGGGGAATCCTCCCTAGTGATTTTAAAAAAGACATTAAGAAGACATTTCTTTGTAGATTGCTTGCTCCAGAAAAGAAAAGGATCTATATTTTAGCTCTAGATTCAGTTCTGGAAGTTTACTTGAGGGACTGTGTCACCCCACTGGGATTGTCCCATCGCACTTGTGCCAGCAGAGGAGGCATGCTGTCAGTCCCATTGGTCTGATTATTTTGGCTGGCGAAGTCCAGAAGGGGGTCCTTCTCTGCTATTGCTCCTACCGTTGGGAATATCTTGAGGTTGGCCCCAACCCTCCTGACCATTTGGCCTAAAGAGCTGGCTCTGCCAGTTGACCTGGGGCCCCAGTGGAGAAATGGCACAGTAGTTGATCAAGTAACCACAGATCCAGGGATGGGCTGCTGGGGGTTCGCGGGGGTTTGGGCAACCCCCTTTCTGTCCAGTTCGATGAATCCCCAAATCCCACTCCTGGCTGGCCCCACCCACCCCAATTGGCACGGTGGGCTCAGTTACTGGCAAGAGCAGCCACCGCCTCATGGCTTCTCATCCAAGCTGCCGCGTCTTGCTCCGTTTTTTCCACCACAGCCATGCAGCCTTTTCTTCCAATTGCAAATTGCGAGTGCTATGCCTTGGCACTCACATCTGTGGGAGCCCAGCACTGCGGTTCTCCTCGCTACAATCGGCAGCCTCTGCTCACGTCAAGAAGCCAGCGGCTGTGCGGGAGGAGGCCAAGGACAGGCGCAAGGTGATGCACCATTTCTGGGCCAGTTTGGGCAGGGACTGTAGAGCCATGCAGGGATGGCTCACCCAAAAGAACTACGGCGTAGCCTTGCTACTTTTATCTGCTGCCTGGCTTCAGGATAAGGCCTTTTCTCCTCCTCTTCCCTTTCGCTTCCCGCAATGGCTTGTTTTTCTAAACACCCGGGCCAGGACAGGCAGCAATTCCCAGGGAGGCGCCCCTACCGAGGAGGCTCAGGCTGTATAAAGGACTCCTGCCCCTTTCGAAATGGCCACTCAGCACTTCCCTCGGGCACCCAGGGCCAGCAAGCGGCTCTTCTGAGAACTGGGGGAGGGGAGGCAGAGACAGGCTTTGGTTGCCTGTTCTGCTGCAACCCCGAACGCCTTGGCTGTGGCTCATGGGCACTCTGTCTGCTGGGGAACCGAAGCGGTGAAACACCACCTTCCACTGGCCCTGCATTCCAATGAATGAATGAATGAATGAATGAATGAATGAATGAATGAATGAATGAATGAATGAATGAATGAAGTGTTGGTGCAAGTATCTTTGATCCTCATCAATTAATATGGGATTTAGGTGAAATTGTATTTCTTTATTAAATTTATTATCATTTAATACAACCCAATAACTCTTAATTTAAGCTACAGGGAGAGTTACTTTAATGCATTTGAACCTTTTAATACGTTAGATGCTTTACTGAGCAGCCGTTTCTTAAATTTCTGTGTTAGAACTCTGTCAGAAAACAGCTTAAAAGAAAGAACTAAAAGCAAGCAAAACATTTAGAACATGGTTTGGATTCTTCCCCAAGGATATAGCCAAGTTGGTAAAAATCAATGAAGAAATTAATTTTCCCTTTCACTAGAATTAATTTTTAGGTTTTTAAGAAAGGCATTTCTGGACCACAAATATCTATTTAAGGCAGGCATCCCCACAACCCCCCTGCTGTGGACCAGCACTGTCAGGAACCAGGAGAGAGAGCCAAACCCCATCCAGGCATGCACAGGATCCAGACAGTGCATGAAATCATGCTCTCCCCTGCTCCCTGGTCCATGGAAAAACTGCCCTTCATGGAACCGGTCCTGGCACCCAAAAGCTTGGGGGCTGCTGATTTAAGAGAAAATGTGAAAAGCTGCTAAGTGCCAAATATTTATTTTAACTTCTATTAGTTGGACCTCTGGAGGTGTCCTTTCTATTGGTTATGTTTTACACACAATCAGATTTTGAAGGTACCTTGTTCATTTGACGATAGTATCTCTGGTAGTTGGGTGGATTATCTACAACCTAAAGAAGACATTAATAGCATCTTAATCCATCCAAGGCAATTTACAATGGCAAAAAACATATTTTGGCTCATCTGACATAACGTCCATGCAGCAAAGTGAAGGCTGTTATTCAGTGCCAATCCCCACTCCTACCCACAGGTTTGTGATGCATATTTCAGTAAGGATTACTTTTTTCAAGTCAGTCTTGATTCTCACTGAGTCAAGTTCTTATGGTTCCCTCGGCAACATTTTTGGAAATGGTTTGCCATTGACTTCTTCCGTGGATACCCGCCGCGCCGCTGTTGGATCAGAGTGCTTGCAGGACACCACAAAGATTGCGAAGTCAATCCCGCACAATGCGCATTTGACAGCTGATCGGGAAGCGCGCCCACAAAGCGGGTAACCAGCGAACCGGTAGGAACCCATCCCTGATGACATGGTTTTTAAACATCTGCAATTACTACATCCTGCCCTTGTGGAATCAAATTGATGGCACTCAATTTGGCATTAATAAATATTAATGTCTAGTATATGTTATTCCAAGCCAGCTTCTTACCTGAGCACATTTCAGAAATGAATGAGCTTTTTTCAGACAAGTATTATACTCAGGGTCATTTTGGACACCCGCCTAGAAAATGAAAAAAATATATTATAAAATAGATACATGTCAGTAGGTTAAAAAAATACAGGCCTCTTACAGGAAAGCAAAACTATATACAGTTTCTTAATGAAATGCATGTTTTTCAATAATAAGTGAATAGCAAACATGAATGAAACTTTTATTTATTAGTGCTCTGTTTACTGAACATGTTTCACAGAAATATTTCTATATCAATAAGATTCTTGTTTCTTAGATATTATGTGAAAGCGACGTGACTATCATGAACCAGGACAATTCAAGGATAACTTGCAAATATTTGCATTGTGTGTATCTCCCAAGCTGGTGCCTCCAGATATTGTTTAGACTGCAACTCTACAAAATTAATCCATTTGATCAATGGTCAAAGATCTGAAAGTCCAAAACAGATGGAAGACATCGGAGTATCTCTTCCTGGGATAAAATAAAGCTTTGCCTGAACAGTTATTGAATTTCTTTTCAATTGAATTACTTATTATTATGAGTATTGAATTACTTTTCTTCCATTAATGCAATCTGGCCTATCCCTTTGACATTGTCTCCTCAGACCAGAAAGTGTCAAATATCCTGATGGTCTCTTTAAACACTTCTAACTTTGAAGATGAGATTGAGATATATTACATCTGTTAATGGCCAGAAACTTTGAAAAGCTGTCTTTTTAAAACCATGTTAAGTCTTCCTAGCATGACAATTAAACAAGATTATAATAGGAAAATATACCTCTAGAAAACCCAGAACTGTAAATATAGCATCCCAGGTTTGAGATCCCATCACCTTAGGTAAGAAAAATAGACATTGTTAAAAAAAAAATTTTTTTAAGACAATTTCCTCTTTTTATCCATTGATATCATCAAGTCCAACTTGTCCACTCAATGCAGGGATCCATATTAAAGCATCCCTGATATATTCTATCTATATTCTACTTAATTACATCTAATGAACTGTCTTTCTTAATAAATCAATGTACAGTCTAACTCAGTGTTTTTCAACTTTGGCTACTAAGATATGTGGACTTCACCTTCTAAAATTCCTCACCCAGCTTTGCTGGTGAGAAATTCTGGTAGTTGAAGTCTACTTATCATAATATGGTCAAATCTGAGAAACAGTGCTCCTGCCATTGAGAAAATTTTCACAGCACTCAACCAAAATCTGCCACCTAGAGCTCATGTTCTGAATTAGACCATACTTCAAAATGCATAGTGCTTCCACATTAGCATCCACTCCTCTTCAAGTCTAGACGTTTGCAGAGTCAAAGCAGAGCAGGTTTTCCCCCCCTTTTCCCTCTCCATATTCACATGATCTAACTAAAAATGATGATAACATTTTACACATTTAATGAAGTAGACTAATGTTCACAGAAGCCATAATAAAGAGTACTTCAGAGGCCTCAAAGCTGTTTATACTTCTACTTGGTGCAAATTTACCTTTGGAACCAAAATTGGGGACCAAGCAGGCTACATATTGATTGAGTTCTCACAATGCCCCAAAATAATATGCCATATCAAATAAACGATAATGGCAGAACCTCCTAAACCACATATAAATTATAGTTTAGATCACTTATGAACATGATCATGGTAAAAGAGGTGCATGGGGATCATCAAAATAATCTGATTCTTTTATTATTTAAAAAATAACTATTGCTGTCAAAAAAAATTGACTTAGCCTGCAAAGCAATAAAAGCCAAAATGGGCTTTAACAATAACCAATTTCCTTTCCACAATCTTACCTTCATTGTCATACCCTCATCTGTCAGCCTGCATAGATGTATAAAAAAAGACAGATTATAGTATGTGCAAAGGTTAGAAGGCCAATGTTAGGGCGTAGTATGGAAGTATGATGGCATGGCATACAGAACATTTAAAAATAGGAAGCAGAAGGTAATACCTTTCTAAAGTCTCTTTTCAGGAATGAAACTTCTCTGGAATTAACAGTATTAACATTAGCAACTCAGGTTTCTAGGGGAAAAGGAAAGACAGCTCTCTGCAGAACCTAAAATCTGCTCTGGATTTAAGCCTTCTGGGCATCTTTACCTAATCTTACATCTCTGTGATAGATTACAAATCCTAGGTTTCCCATCAAGCAAGGCTGTTGATAATGATAGATAGGGTTCTCAAGTGTTGCAGCTGGAGGACTTTAAATAGTGGAAAATAGGGTGGATTAGACAGGACAAGACTCTGTCTTTCATTGGCATCTGATCTTCCATTGTCCTCATGATCCACAAACACCTCTCCTATATTTCACAGGTAGTGAGAAAGGGTTTTGAAAAGTTTGGCATCAGCAATCTTACCAAAGATAATCATAGATTCTGGAGACATGCTCTTGAAAGGCTGCAGAATTGGGACCATCCACGTGCCATGAGATCAACATATGGAATGGTTTGCAAATCTACAGAATGAAAAAGTTCTGTCAGGCATTTTGCAACCCCCTCAGTCCCAGAACCCCCTCAGTCCTTCAGAGAACAGAACAAGTATGATCCAAGCATAGGTCTTGGTTTGAAAGGAAACTAAGCCAAGGGCTCACAGGTGGAGACAACTGACTCCATCCGAAGGAATTTTATTCCAGAAACAGTCATTTCTGTGTGGTATTTTCAAAAGACCTACCGGACTAGAATTAGTAGAGTTTGAGAATATATCATCTGCCTTGATTTGTTCATAGACCTCAGCGGTGGCTTTCTTTCTGAGACTGGTGAGGTGGTATCTATCGTACAAATTGAAGAGGCCTGCAAAAAGGAGCAAAGGGACATTCTAGAAGCAGAGCCATTAGGCTTACAATTCTATCTTCAGTCTGGGTTCATGGCAAGGTTTTATTGACTGATTATATGCCATCAAGTTTTTTGAACTCACCATCTAGGGAAGGCAGTGGTGTCAAACTCCCAAACTCCCATGGGCCAAAGTCCTTAGATCTGGCCCGTGGGGCCGTCCTGGAAACAGTAAAGGGCCAATCCGCAGTGCCTCTGCCAGTGAAAACAGAGCTTGGAATGGCTGCACGTGGCCTTCCTGAACTCTACTTTTCGCTGCGACAGTCTCCTGCAGCCCTCTGCCAGTGAAAGCAGAGCTTGGGAGGGCTGCGGGTTCTATTTTTGCTGGCAGAGGGCTGCAGGACATTGAGCTGGCCATGCCTATCCTGTTTACACCTACCCCAGCCATGCCCACTCAGCCCCCCCCCCAAGGTCAAACACATCCTTGATGCAGCCCTTAATGAATTCGAGTTTGACACCCTTGATCTGGGGCTATCTGGGGCATCTGGCATTTATTTATTTATTTATTTATTTGTTTGATTTATATCCCGCCTCTCTTCCCCCAATGGGGAACTCGAGGCGGCGTACAAACATATAAAA
>JANHGC010319195.1:0-14529 GCA_027560395.1 Boaedon fuliginosus | reverse complement strand
CACCAGGCTCAAGGTTGACTCAGCCTTCCATCCATTCTAAGGTCGGTGAAATGAGGACCCAGATTGTTTGGGGGCAATAAGCTGACACTGTAACTGCTTGGAGAGTGTTGTAAAGCTCTGATAAACAGTATATAAAATCTAAGTGCTTTTGCTATCAATGTTGCAAGCGGCCCAGAGTCCTTCGGGAGTTGGGCAGCATAAAAATGTAATAAATAAATAATTAATAATTGGCTGAAATCACTCTTTAATAATAAGCAAAACACAGCAGAGAAAAGATTTGGTAGTTAAAATCCTGCTTGCTTCCCAAAGGATCAGTCTCAAACTAATTCAAAGTTCTTCTTTTTTCCTCTTGGTGACCAAACCTTTTCAAGCTCAAGAGCTGATGCCTTCTAGCAATTCATCCGTGACTAATTCAATACATATAAATTGGCACTGGGAAGGTGTTGCAAAATGCTGTATTTAGTTGCTTCATTTGGGATTTAAACATTTCTGCCTCTATTTTCACAACTCGCTTGGAAACCAAAAGTCTGTTCCTCGGGGAACAGCAAAGAAATCAGTGACCAATTTATGCATTTTATTTATATATTTGCATATCAATTTTATTATTCTTACAAATAAATCAGCAAATAAGCAGCAAATACATCCAACATATCTTCCTCCACAACAACCCTGTGAGGTGGATTTGACTGAGCTGAGTCACCCAGTTGGCTAAAGTAGGATTTTCATGGCTAAGGTGGGATTTGAACTCAGTCTCCTACTTTCTAGCCTGCAATGCTACATCTTCAGCATTTTTAAAATATTTTTATTTGGCATGCTCTTTTATTAAGGAATTCCTATTACAATATTAATGCACAGTGATGCCTGGCTTCTTTTGATATATTGAGTCCATACAGTTGCACAAAACCTCATTACTAAACATTCAATGCAGTCATTGCTGACACAACCAACAATGCAGAGCTGTCAGCACCCAAGTCCTGGATCATCTTGGGAGCTTCCGGTTGCTTCATCTCAGCTGCTCCTCCCAGGAACAAGCTGGAAGGATGAATTGCTATAGTAAGTACTGGCAGAAAGTGGTTGTAGCTTTCAACAGCTGAGTAGTTTATGTGTTAACAGAAGGGCCACTAATTGAAAAATGTCACTGCCAAAGAGCTGTAAAGAAACCACAGCCAAAATACCTGCTTATTGAAAATCAATAGTTGCTTATGTCAATCAGATTCCAATGGGTATAGCTGATGTCCATTAGCCAAAATCTGGGGAAAGGACCAACCCAATCCCACTGAAGGAAATCTCACCAACTTCTCAGGATAATGTTCACCAAGAATCTAATACAAACAATGCCAAAGCTAGTTTCCAAAGTTCAATAGCAAGATTGATAGCAATGGTATATCACACATACAGCTTCAGAAAATGATTGGCATGTAAAAGTTAGGCCTATATTTCACCCACAGGGCTGAAGGTGAAATGAAAGGAGAGCATTTTCTGTGTGAACAACTTGGATTCATCTCAGGAGTTTTGTCTTCCCTACAGACTTCTCCAGGTCCTTGTCCTCTTCCATCTCTTACAAGTTGGAGAAAAAGCTGGGCACATGCCCAGAAACTGTTTGGAAAGCACCAGGAAAGCTGGGGAAGGCAGTGAAGCCTGGCTGTGTGTCTTCACTTTTAAACCTTTGTCAAAGAAAGGCATTTCACCCGTTATGAGATATACGAGATATATAACCATAAGCAGAACTGCTGTGAAACAGCTGGCTCAGGACAGGCACAGGAAACATGACTCACACAATAAACTACAAGGGAGGGACACATTTGAAAACGAAACTACTTTTTAACAGGAGGCCTGCAAAGGACAACGCTTTATCCACTTCTTTACAAATTCAGAAATTAACTTTCAGCCCTTTTTTTTTGACCTAGAACGGTAAGCATGGCGTCCTAAATGCTTAAATATGGGATGGTTAGATTTTGCAGTACATATTTTATGATAGACTCTTCTGCAAAGGAGCCAGCTTTTCAAAAATATACAGCCTTTAGAAAAGTCTTTTACAAAATAATTTATGTGCGGAGGAAACGTCTCCAGGAAAGAAAAAGACCTTTCAGCTGAGCCTGAAGTGCAGCTGTCAACAGAGGGGCCCTTGGTCTCCACCATCAGCCTTTAAGCACGAGAAAATATTTCAGAAATTATGCTTGGAGTTAATTATGCTTGGAGTTAATGCTTTACATAGGGGAATGTAGTTGATACCGGCGCAGCGCTCGGCTGGGGATACCTCGCTCGCTTCGGGCACCGATCGGCCCAGCAGGTGATGCAGGGTGGGTAGCAGAATCGCCGGCTGGCGCAGGTCGCCAGGCGGCGTGGGAACCTGGCCGGCCGCCTTCACAGCCCGTTGCAGGGTCCGGTTGGCGATCCGGGTCCAGCTCCAGCTGGTGCAGCCGCTTCTGGCGCCGCCGCCGCGCGAACTCCCCTACCGGCCACATCTCGTTGCAAAGGGCTGCCCGCGGAGGGCACCCCGCCTCGGCCTTGCTCATGCCACCGGCCCGGAAGCCGCACGGTTTGGTGGGCTGGGCCGGCCCCGGGGAAGGCGCGATTCGACGCGCGTTGCCCGCCTTCCGAGAGGCTCTGTCTCTTTCTGCGCCCGCGGGCGTCCGGTTGCAAAACGGAGCGAGCCCAGGCAAGTTTCCCAGGACGGTTTTTGTTTGCGGGGGGGGGGCGGGGGGGCGAGGCGGTCCCGTCTCTTCCCCGCTGATCCCTGCAGCAAGTGGAGGGAAGGACCGGTTCCTCCATGCTGGGGGCACCCCAGCCCGGTTGCGGGAGCCCTTTTGGGGATCCTAAAGCTGTAGGATCGCGCGCTTTGGCGATTTTTTTTTTTTAAATTCTTCCTTTCTGGAAAGGGAAGCGGATTTTACCCACGAGGGGGCTCGGCCCTTTCCGTCAGGCGATGGGACTCCGGATTGCTGCGTTGGAAGAAAAGGAGCAGCAGCAGTTCCTCCCGCGTGCTAACCGGGGATGATGGTGTTTGTAGTCGGGGAAGGCGTGGTTGAGCGGACCTTCGACTTTGAACGGGGGGAGGAGCAAAAGGGAAACTCGTTGCGACAGTGCAGAATGGCGTCTAAGGCTGGGGGGAGCCTTGGACTAATCTTAGTCCAACCAACGTCCCTGCTGAAAGCAAGAGACCCATCCCAAATGCATTGCAAAAATCTCCTGGTTCCTATTTCATATTTAGCAAAAGGTGAAAAAAATTAAAGAGTAGGAATTCTTAGTTGACTTCCACAACTAAGTTTTATAGATCTACGTGGCTCCCCCGGCTTGGCGAATCGCCTGCGCCTTCCCAGAAAGGGGTTAGGGTTAGGGTGAATGTTTGCAGGGAAAGAGGCGTAGTTCGATTTGTGGTCAATCCCAACTTCGGGTTCTCGTTCTGCTTGGACGTTGGAAACGGGGTGGCAGATTCTGGGATTTTAAAATCAGATCTCATTTTATATTAATTTTTTATTTTTTTTATTTTTAAATTTAATATAATTTTTCTATACGGTGTATGGTATATATTAACTAAAAACCATTTTACTTTAAATCTGATTTATTGTGCTTTTTGTTATCTGAGGGTTTTCTTTTTCGTTTGTAGAATCTGGGTTTATTTGAGCATGAAATCTTGGATTTCTGCAGAAACCCTGATTGGAAATCTCACCTTAATTTTAGCAGTGGTGGAGTTGAGTTTAAAGACCAGAGCAAAACTTTTATTTGTCTCAACCCACCAAGCAACTTGACTACCAAGGATCCACTCTGACATTTCAATGGCAGAGAAAACTTCCTAATACAGGTAGTCCTGGACTTTCGACCACAACGGAGTCCAAAATTTTGTTGCTAAGCAAGACAGTTGCTAAATGAGTTTTGCCCCATTTTACTATGTTCCTTGCCACAGTTGTTAAGTGAATTGGCACAGTTGTTAGATTAGTCACACGGTTGTCAAGTGAATCGGGCTTCTCCATTGACTTTGCTCATCAGAAGGTCGCAAAAGATGATCACATGACCCCGGGACACTGCAGCTGTCATAAATATGTGTCAAATTTCAATCACATGACTGGGAATGCTGCAATGTTAAGTGTGAAAAACGGTTATAAGTCACTTTTTTCAGTGCGGTTGTAACTTTGATCACTAAACAAATAGTTGTAAGTTGGGCTATCTATGTATTTTATTTATGTCCATGCATATGTTTTTGCTTTTACAGCCCCAAAACATGGGTCTTTTAATTCTGTGTTCTATCCAGAGGGATACAATCAAGATCAAGGGAGGTACTAATTCCACTCTATAAAGTAAGACCACACTTGGAATAATGTATCCAGTTTGGTCACCACACTACAAAACAGATGTTGAGACTCTAGAAAAAGTGCAGAGAACAACAACCAAGGTGATTAGGGGACTGGAGGCTAAAACATGAACGGTTGCAGGAACTGGGGATGGCTAGTCTAGTGAAGAGAAGGACCAGGGGAGACACGATAGCAGTCTTCCAATATTTGAGGGGCTGCCAGGGGGGGGGGCGGTGTCAAGCTATTTTCCAAAGCATCCGAAGGCCAGATGAGGAATAATGCATGGAAAATGAACAGGGAAAGATTCAACCTGGAAAAAAGGAGAGCAGTCAAGCCATGGAACAGAAGTTGCCTTTGGATGTTGTGGGAGCGCCATCCCTGGAGGCTTTCAAGAAGAGACTGGACTTCCATCTGTCAAAAATGGTGTAGGGCCGTTATGGCGAACCTATGGCACATGTGCCCAAAGTGGCACGCAGAGCCATGTTGCCTGGCACACAAGCCCTCGCCCAGCTCAGCTCCACTGAGCATGCGCAGGCACCTCCCGCTGGCCAGCTGATTTTCGGGCGTTACCAGGATTACGTATGCATGCGTGGTGGGCGGGGGGAGTGCACATGACCCCCGTGTTGCCCCTGCGCATGCGTAGCAGAAGGCTGCTGCCTGGGGTGAGGCAGTGGGCATTCACACGCACCGCCTGCTGCCCCATCGCCCCAGAAAATGACCCGCAGCAGGGGAAAATGCCTCTGGCTGGAGCGTTTGCTGGCTGTGCCAGCTGCTCTCTTGCTGCTGCTGGGGGGGGGGGCAGCAGCCATTCATATACACTGCCTGCCATCCCATCGCTTGCCGGAGGGCAATATGCCACAGGAGGCGCGTATGAACGGCTATTGCCCCCTCTCATCCCAGGCAGTGGCAAGAGAGCAGCCTGCACGGGCACCAAAGGCTCCAACCGAAGAGAGGGGCAGCGGCATTTTCCTCTGCTGTGGGTCCTTTTCTGGGGCGATGGGGCGGCAGGCAGACAGCACGGGCACTAAAGTCTCCAGTCACATTTCCCTCTGCTGTGGGTCCTTTTCTGGGGCAATGGGGCGGCAGGCAGACAGCACAGGCACCAAAGTCTCTGGCGAAGAGCTGCTGGAGAGAAGGGCTCGGCTCCAGCCTCTAATCCTGTTTCACAGAGAAAACAGTGGGGTTTCTTAATGCTGGTAAGAGGCTGCAAAGCACCCAGCACTGCTACTCTCCGGAGACTGAAGAACATGGGCCCTCAGCTGCAATGGATGGAGAGGAACAGCTGGCGTCTACACCGATGCAGGCCAGCACAGGCACCAACATGGATGAGACAGAGGCCATGGCTACAATAGCCACGGATGACCAGGTGGGCTCCATGACTGATGCTGAATACAGGCAACTCCTATGGGCCATGCTGATGTCCCAAGCTGTGGCTGCAGCCATGGGAACATCAGCACAAGAGGCTCCAGCCATGTCAGCAGCAGCCAGAAGGGAAACAGCAGCGGCAGCAGCAGCAAGAAGACAAGTGGCGGCGGAGAAACCTATATCACCAGCGACCCAAGTTACGACCGTGGAGGTGACAGCTTGGTCGGACGGTGAGGACACCTTGACATCTGACCAGTCGCCAACACCAGGCGATGGGGAAGTGGACAGAGAGGCAGACCGCAGTGAGTAATGCCACCATGATCCTGAAGAAAGCAACATGGTTATTTTCCTTCCACAGCCATCTTCCCTTTTGGATTTGGCTCCAAAGGAGTGGAAGAAGGCCAAGACCAAACATGGCTACCAAGCCACTTCTGGTGCCAAGATGGTGCCCAGGGAAACTTTACCGGACAGGGCCTGGCAAGCCTCCAGGACTGATGCAAGTCATCATCAGTCCCGGCGGACACTGGACATCGACTGGGCAAGCCATGGGAAGAAGGCGGCCAAAGTGGAGGCCAGGCACAAAGCTCCCGGGCCTCCCGCAACAACCAGCAACTGGCAAGTGGCGATAACGAACCCCCGGAGGCCAGGGAGGGCACTGGGGTACAAGCACCAACACGGGACTGCACGGTCTTTGAATGCAGTCCAGGCTGCCTTGGATGGGATCCTTGTGGCTTTCAAAGTGGCACAGCAACCTAACGCTGCTGCACCGGAGGGAGAACCAGGGAACCCATAGCAAGAACAACGAAAGGACCATGGTCGGGGCAAGAAGACCACCCTCCAGTGCCCACAGGAGCACTCACCGGTCAGCGGCGACTCCAGCTCCAACGGAAGTGAAGAATCCTCAACTTATGACTCCAACGAGGCCTCTTCAATCTTCATTGATCCTTGGCTCCTGGCAGTTTTAGCAGTGAAGGTCGGTCCAGTGGTGAGTTCTTTTGCCTCTTCTGGATCCCCTTCTGCCTCTCTGAGCCCAGGAGGAGATCCAAGGATCAGGTGGTGAAGCCGGGGTGCAAGGAGGTGTCCTCACAAGGAAAGCTCTGGGAGAGGTCTTACCTCTCCGAAGCCGAGCTGCAACTGAGACTTGCACATGCGCAGTCGTCCGGACATGTGCAGTCACTTACCTGTCAAAAACAGCTGAGTGTTAAGCAGCCAACTCTTCCAGGCATTAGGCTGCCTATTCCTTTTACCCTGGGAATACAACAAGAAGAAAAAATTAGTAAATATTACACATTTTGCTCCTAGCAATATTACAGTCCTGCCTAGCAACTTTAAAAGCTACAGATGGGGGGCGGGGCACAACTTCCCTGAATGGAGCAGAGAAATACAGATAGTGTTAATGAAGGAAAATACTCTTAACATACTACACAACCCTCCAGCCCAACCTTGGAGTCCACAAGTAGATGCTTTGCACATGAAATGCTACACTACCATACTTAGCTCCATGGACTCTGCCATCGTGGCAGGACTTGAGGATGGACTGACTGTGCAACAGTTATGGTCCTACCTTTACAACCTGTACCACTCTGACAACTTGGGTGCAACCGGCCAGCTCTCTAGAAAATTCCACAGTATTATGTTGAAACCGAGGGTTGACATGGGGGAGCATTTGGCCAGAGCCAAAGTCATGAGGGCTGACTTAATATAAAGAGGGGAGCCTATATCAGAGACAAGCCTCATCAGCATGTTGCTGAACTCCCTACCAGGGCCTGAGTGGGCCCGCTTTGTAGTCTCCATTGAGGGGGACCCAGAAAATGGAATGTGGAGTACCCTTTCTGGAAGAATGATGGAAGAGTATCGGAGTCAACAAGAGAATCCGGTCCACCACCAGTGATACCAGAGGGGCTGTCATCACCATTCGCCTGCCAGGAGAGAAAATGACCATGAAAAAGTGAACTCTGTACCTAGCTCTTACCAATGCGGTTCCCATGATCATTTCAAGGCAAACTGCTCCCAGCTGCAAGATTCTGCCAATTTTTCCTCCATGCCAAGGGAGAGAGGGGGTGAAAGGGGAGGTGGTTGTGGGAGAGAGTGAGGAAGGGCACATGATGTGAATGTTATCTATAATACTGACTTTACTCCCACTAAGCAGGATGGCCGCTGGATGATGGACTTTGGAGCTGGGGCGCACATTGCCTCATTGGGCCAAAGTTTTAAGAAATTCAAACCCATTGATTCTGCTTTGAGGATGGCCAATGGGGAATTGACCAAGGTGACTGGTATTAGCACTGTTGAGGTACCCAGGATTGGGGATCTGGAAGAAGTGTTGCACATGCCACTATACCAAATAATTTAATGAATGTTATGAAACTGTGATGATAAAAGCCTGACTGTCACCTTCAAACATGATGGGGGATTTGTTTCTAGGGATGGTAACTTTATTGGTAAGATGATGAGGCATGGGAATTTGCCTTATCTTATACCAAGGGGGGAGAACTCTCAGGGTGCGATAGAGAGAACAAGGTGCCCAGAGAGAACAAGAGGCCCTGAGAGCCCAAGGAGTGATCCCTAAGAGGAAGCAAAAGGCTCCTGAACCCCCAACTGAGGAGGTAGCCCCTGTGGTGCTCAGCCAGTCAGAGGCTGAGGCTGAAAGCAGTGCTAGCAGCAGTACTGAGGCTGGGGCCACATCCAAGCCATCATATGGTCATGTGGTTACGTGTGCCGAGGCACCTAAGGTTTCAAGGGTTCCCAAGGTTAACAAAGGTAACAAGGTTGACACGGTTAACAAAATTAAAGTGAAAGAGGTTACAAAGGTTATTGGTTTGCAAAATAATGAAACTGATGATGTTGAATATATTATACCTGTAGAATCTGTAAATGCTCAGGATACCATAATTGCTGATTGCCAGGAGGGTGTTGTCCCCAAAGCCGAGGTGTCAAAGAGGGTGAAGAGAAAGAAGGGGTCAAAGGCCAGCAAAGATACAAATGTTAGCAAAGATGTGCAGATGGTACAGGGAGCTGAAGAAGGGAGAAGGGGCAAGAGTGTGGACATTGGGAAACCCCTGTGTCAGCCTTTCTCACTTCTGCCTTCATCAGAGTCTAGCACTCGTTCGGGAAGAATGTGACAACCCGGAAGCACCAGTAACTATCTTTAATGAAGGCAAATAATGATGCCACTGAACATTCTCAGGAAGGGACTGTCTTGGGTCGTACCTCATCCTTCCCTGGCAACCCTTTACCTGGCTGAAGCATCTCTGACGGTTGGATAGCCTCCTCTCGCATGCCACTGTCCTCCACTTCTGCCTCACACAATCCATCATCCCCTGGGTCTTCTGTCCCCTCCTCCACAGCACCTCCGGATGCAAGCCCTTTTGCCATAGCTGCAGGCGGCAGCCACGGATGGATTTTAGGGAGAACGCTGACTTTTTGTCAGCCTTTCTTGCTGCTGCCTTCATCAGAGTCTAGCACTCGTTTAGGAAGAATGTGACAACCCAGAAGCACCAGTAACTATTTGCAAATTATACTTTGAACAGAACGTGGAGCAGACACCTTGCTGCTTTACAACAAGAAGCCCTATCTGGCCCACTTGCATATATTTGGGTCTAAGGCCTGGGTCCACATCCCCAAACCAACCCACAGAAAGGGGGATCAAGTATCCAAGGAACTTACTTTAATTGGATACGCCACAGGTATCAAAGGCTTCCGGTTCCTGGACTGCAATGGGAGAGTGGTGATCTCCAACTCTGCAACCTTCGCACAGCATGAAGGCTGGTCATGTATCCATTGGAATGACCTAGCAATCTATATGTCTGGGGAGTCCAGTGGTGAATCTGCCATGCCTGCCACACCCTGTAAAGCAAGAGCACCTGTTAAACCCCAAAGACACACCAGAAAGCAGAAGATAGCACAACAACCTGCTGCAGATGCTGAGGCCTCCACATCCAAACCAAGGCCTACTGCAGAGATAACAGCTACACCACAACGCCCAGGTCTTCCTAGCAGCAGTGCAGAGATGAGTGGGAGGTAGTTGGGAGATCCAAGCGCTCCACCAAGGGGGGGCCTCCTAAGAGAATGAAGAGTACATTGCAGTTATCTGCTCTGTCACAATGTGAGGGAGCCACCAACCCCTCCTGTAATGGAAGGTAACCACACCACAGCCGTAGACACGCCTAAGGCTCACTCAGATACCTCCAAGCCAGGGATCAGCACTTCTGAGAAAGGTTGTGCCTTGCATTACAATTTGCAAATGTGCATGCCTATATATTTTCGGTTTGGTCTGGCGTGGGTTTTAGGAGCAGTAAAAGGGGATTGTCACACAAAAATGTGTGCCTGGTACTGCCCCCACCCCCATATGCCACTGGGTGGCAGCAGCTGTAGGGGGAGATGTGGTCTCTTGCCTAAAGGGGCTTGCATGCCCCTCCACAGGTTCAGTTCATTCATCTCATTCTTCGAATGTAGTCTCAACAGAGACGTACCTTTTCTCTATAACCAATAAAGTCTTTTGATCATTACTTCTTGTGTGGCATGTTGTTGTCCAAAGATCCCCCCCCCAACAATTCTTGACACATCTAGTACAGCAGTACATCTACTGCTTGAGAACCTCCAAGGCATTGTTGCTGGATAAATTTTAATTTAAATGTTGTGTCAGTTTCTATGATTCCATGTTGATAAACACCTGGCTTTTCAGTGTGCTGAAATACTGAGCGTTCAGCCTCTCTGTCTTGTCACATGCTTTAGCAGAAGAGGTGAGGACTGGGGCATTCGTGTAGAGCAGAGGTGGGAACTACAGTCCCTTTATGACTTGTGGACTTCAATTCCCAGAATTTCTGACCCAGCAAAACTAGAGTAACTAGAGCAAGGGGTATCAAACTCAAGGCCAGATCTGGGTGCTTAGATCTGGCCCACAGGGCCACCCTGGAAATAGAGAAGGACTGGCCTATGGTGCCTCTGCCAGTGAAAACACAGCTCCCCCCCACCCGACATCCATTTTCACTGGCAGAGGACTAGCAAAACAAAACAAAAGCAAAAGAAAACAAAATAATAAATGTTTCCCCTTTTGCATTTGAGCATCCAAGAAGGGACAGGAAAAGGGAAAGAAGGGAAGATGGAAAGAGAGCAAGGAAGAAAAAAGAATGAAGAAGGAATGAAAAAGAAGAAATGGAAGGATGGTCCTGCCTTAGCACTTGGCCATCAGCAGCCTTGCTGCCCATTTGCCATCCCCTTGTCTCCTCCTGACCTCTCCTGGTGGTCTATCCTATCATTGAGGATGCTATGGTTATAAAGCTGGGTCTTACTGTGTGGAGAGGAAGTGGGCCTCCCTCTGACCCACACACTTTGCCCTCCCACACACACCATGAGCAACCTGACCAAGGAGAGTAAGAACAGCAGCAGCAGCCTCGAAGAGGTAGTAAGCACAGCCAGTGACCCCCTAGGGGTAGTGGGACTGGGCTGTGGGGTCCTGGTGCCCTGGGAGCTCAAGGGCTGGTTTGGGTGCTTGCCCGCTGCTGCCTAGTGCTCTGGACAGCCTGCACTACTATCCGGTGGTCCTTGCATGGCCTGAGAGGGATGATGAGGCTCTGAAGGACAAAGGTTTGGCACTCTCCCTGATCTCACCTTCCTCCACTGGAGACGTTGGATAACCTCAGCCCCACCTGGGCCACAGTGAACTAGAGCAACAGTGACACAACAGTTATTTCTATTATATTGTCCTTAGATTCTGGACATGAGGAACATTTATAGGTCTTGCTTGATTCTGGGATCATCACAAATTTCATAGACCTGCAATCAGTTAAGGAATTAAAAATAGATGGAGTATGTCTGCTGATTCCTGTGGAGGTTGAAACAATAGATGTGCAGCCATTGAGAGTTGGTCTTATGCGGTCTACACTACCCTTGTTATTAACAATTGTGGAGCATACTAAGCTTTTGTCTCTATATCACAGACTCTCCAAGTCCCAATAGTGTTGGGGTCAACATGGTTAGAGCTTTACAACTCAGTGGTTCATTGGGAGAAGGGTACTATCTCTTTCCCTTCTGCTGCCTACCAGCACTACAGGGCTCCATTTGCAGGAATTCCCCACAAAGTGACATATCTGCCTCAGGCAAGGAGGTTACAGTTGCGAGCCAAATATGCTGACTACAACATTTTTGGGAAGGAAGAAACATCCATCTTTTCTCCCAGTGGAGACTGTGATTATACTATTGATTTGAAACCAGGGGCTAAAATTCCAGCCATATTCTATGTTGGTGTGGTAAAATCAAAGGGGTCTGATTCCCTGGACATGGGAAAAACATATAGACTGCTGCCTGAAGAGAAGAAATAAGAGATCCCTTTAGTTCTGAGAGCATAGCATAGCAATCAGTTATGCTCTTCTCTCGGAAATAAAGATAGAGTAAGAGATTAGTGGTGAGAGTTTTATAGGAAAAGAATACAAATGAGGGGTTTGTGTTGTGAGATTTGAAAATTACAAAAAGTTTCTCAATAACGAAGCAAAAATAAAAGATTAACAAAAGGTGTTTATTAAAAAAAAATAGTTTTGCAAAAGATGATGTCTCTTAATTTCTACCCCAAGATTGGTTTTGAGAATAAAGAGCACACCCCTTAATTCTATATAGTGCAGTTTTTACAGTTCTACACAATTCATGCTCTGCCTAGATCCCACCCATTAACCTTTAATTATTACAATTTCATTTGATCATTTTGTCCATATATGGTTTTTGTCATTTGATCCCTTTCTATGCAACATAAGTTTGTAACTTCCGCACTTGCCTTTCAGCTCTCACTCTGCATTAAGTCCCCTTCCCTCAGAATGTTGAAAAGACTTGTCTTTTCAAAATGCAAGGCCAGTTGTTACTCCCTTTCTGTCTTTTCATATTTCCAATCAAGATTAAAACTTTCAAATTATTCTTGGTATACAATGACTTTGTTGTAATTTCTTGGGAGCTTACTTTCATCTTTGTTATAGCAAAAAGAATTAGACATGGTTTATTCTATTTGGCTTTTCTTTGACAACTAGGTGATTTAGTGTCCTATGTATATTCTGTATATCAAACATTATAGGAATACTGTAATATATCTCCTTATAGATTAGTTGACTAATTATATATATATAAAAGATTACCTCACTTCTCTCATTGTCCATGTGGAGGAGAAATGTAGCTCTGTACATGTTATTTTGGTGGTCATGTAGTTTCAGAGGAAGTTTGGTTTTAATAATCTTAATGGGTATGTAAACCATTTGTTTACATATTGTAGGAAGTTAGCATCCATCCCTCCCCCTAGAGAAGTGAAATATTTTGGGATACACTAGAAGTAGAAATTGAGGGAGAAACTAAGCCCCCACCTTTGCTAATGGCCAGTCTATTCTGCATAACAAATATATATCTTCTTCAGACAGAACCATAATAAGATTAGTCCTCTCAGACCCAAATAAGGACAAAACCATAATAGGAATAGCCCAAAGTCCTTCATTGCATCACCCACCAAGTTTCAACCAAGCTTGGCACACAGATGGCCTACATTGCTACCTATGACCTCTGAAGGCAACCAATCAGGATACATTTCTTGTCACAGGTACAGGGGGCAGGTTCAAAGCCCAACAGAGGGTATAAAACCAAGAGACTCTCAGTGGCTCTGCCCTTTTCCTTTTCCACCCAGGAGCTCCAAGGCATGTGATCCTATCCACCATTAAACCATCTTTCCAAACAGCCTCCATGTTTCCAGTCTTTCTCCCCACTCGGAACTGAACCCAGAAGGTTGTTCCTTCCAACAGAACAATACTGTATTATATTATGTTCCTGTTGCACAACAGAGAAATGTGGTAATTTACCTGCCTTCATGTACTAAAATAAAAACCAACAGGTTCTTTCCTGGTGTTTTCCATTTGCAAGAAAAACCTGCCCTACCAAAGGGAAGAGCAAGACATAAATGTATTTTTTTAAAAAGAAATTTCAGCTGTTTTGTTCAAATTATTTTAGATAAAACATTGGCTGGTTTTTGCAATGAATTTGGCAAGAGGAATAAAAAGATAAAAGCTGTTTCTTGATCTCTCAGCACAAGGGAAGAGGTATATTTTTGCCTGCAATGTAAAATAAAGCAATAAAACAACATATTAATACAACATGGAATTAAATGTTTGCAACGTATTGACATTCCATGTTAGGGAAAAGAAAAGGTGATATCTAGCAATACTATAGTCTGCTATTGCTGATTAACAGGATTTCAATGTTAATATGTAAATCTACTAAACATTTGGTGGTAGAGTTCTTGGTGCTCTCTGAGCTTGCTTTCTTGCAAATGTTTCACTACCCAACTACCCAATGTCTGCAAGAAAACAATTAAGCTCAGAAAGTATCAAGGACTCCACAATTCAACGCTGAACTACAAGTATTACGGTATCTTTTTTTGATAAATATTTGTTTCCTTCACTTTAAATAAATGAAGTATGGATGCATTTAATAATAGTTTTAACATAGATTTTCAAAAAGGCAGGCACAGGGCCAATAGCTTGCCTTCCTATCCTAGTATCTAAAACGGTGAATTAAATGGAGTACACGTAACATTTTAAATTAAGGTGTAGGGCAACAGATGCATACGTTACCCGTTTAGTTTATAATTCTGTAGACTGTCCCAATCTGGTTCATATATCAGGCAGTGAACATCGAAACAGAAGTAAAATAATCCTTGGTATAACATCTAATAACATCAACAGTCTCATAATAGAAATCTGCCTATGATGGATGGCTACAATCAGCTAGGTTGAAGGCATGCTTGGAAAACAGTTTTCAAATGCAAGAAAGGATGAGACCAAGTATTTTTGGGGGGTGATATCTTCCAAAGCTTGGAGCTGCTTTAAGTTAACCCAAGTGAAATGAGTTG
>JANHGC010314279.1:0-14574 GCA_027560395.1 Boaedon fuliginosus | reverse complement strand
TTCCAAATTTGCTGGCATATTGAGTGTAGCACTTTTACTGCATCGTCTTTTAAGATTTTGAATAGTTCAGCTGGAATTCTGTCACCTCCACTAGCTTTGTTGTTGCTCAGTCTTCCTAAGGCCCATTTGACTTCACATTCCAGGATGTCTGACTCCAGGTCAGTAACCACCACATCATGGTTATCAGGGACATTAAGCTCATTCTTGTATAGTTCTTCTGTATAATTTTATCATCACTTCTTAATCTCTTCTGTCTTTGTTACCTTAGGTCCCTGGCATTTTGATCCTTTATCATGCCCATCTTTGCATGAAATGTTCCCTTCATATCTCCAATTTCCTTGAAGAGATCTCTGGTCCCCCCTATTCTATTGTTTTTTTCTATTTGTTTGCACTGTTCATTTAAGAGGGCATTCTTATCTCTTCTAGCTATTCTCTGGAATTCTGCATTCAATTTGGTGTATCATTCTCTTTCTCTTTCTCCCTTCCCTTTCTCTTCCCTTCTTTCCTCAGAAGTTTTCTCAGACAGCCATTTTGCTTTCTTGTATTTCTTTTTCTTTGGGATGGTTTTGGTTGCTGCCTCTTGTACAATGTTGCAAACCTCCATCCATAGTTCTTCAAGCACTCTATCAGAATTAATTACTTAAATCTATTTATCACCTCTGCTGTATATTTATCAGGGATATGACTTAGTTGCCTAGTGCTTTCCCCCATTTTCTTCAATTTAAGTCTAAATTTTGCAACGAGACGTTCATGAACTGAGCCACAGTCAGCTCCTGGTCTTGTTTTTACTGTCTGTATAGAGCTTCTCCATCTTTGGCTGCAGAGCACATATTCAACCTGATTCCTGTGTTGAATGTCTGGTGTTGTCCATGTGTAGAATCATCTCTTCGGTTGTTGGAAAAGAGTGTTTGCTATGACCATCGTATTCTCTTGACAAAATTCTACCAGCCTGTGCCCGGCTTCCTTCTGTACTCCAAGGCCAAACTTGCCTGTTATTTGTCGCCTCTCGTTATGGCTTGTAGCCGAAAGAAACACAACGCAGCAACTGCTGATCAAGGTTCTTTACTTCAGACACCAGACCACACGGTAAGCCAGACAATTCCCAAACAAAAATACGCCTGCAGCAACATGCAGGCGCAGCAATATATGGCCTAAACGCAAAACCCCACCCAACCCCCCGTGCGCGCGCAGCCCGGCCGCCACCATAATCTAGGATTACTAATGATTACCAACATTCACCACCCAGACCACCCACGCCACCAATGTGATGCAGCGGTGGAACACCATCCAGGGGCGATGCACAGGAGAGACAAATGTACGTAGCCCCCACCGAACAGCTGCTCCGTTGTCGGACATGGCAGGGTGCGACATGCCGCCCCCCTCACGGCGTCTGCAGAACAGAGGGGAGGAAACAAACGAATTAGAACTTGACACCACAGGGTTTATCCGGGTATTTACTGTGGAAATGTTTCAGTAACCGGGGTGCATTTAATTGATCAACCCCCACCCATGTCGCCTCTGTTATCGGGTACCCTTTCCATTTCAACAAATACTGTATCTTTTTTCGGTATACCCGAGAGTCAAGGATTTGATCGACCTCGTACTGCGTCCCAGAAACCGGACCCGGTCTTGGGTGTTCATCCGCCGTAATAGGCGCTAATTTAAGTAAATTGATGTGAAACACGGGATGTATCTTCCCTAACAGAGGGGGTAGTTTGAGCTCCACAGCCACCGGGTTGATGCACCGGGTTATCGGGAAGGGGCCAATAAAACGGGGCGCCAGCTTCCGACCTACCCCTAATCCCCGTAGATACTTCGTAGAAAGATATACTTTATCACCGATTTTCAAGGGTCCAACGTCTCTCCTATGTTTATCTTTCTGCTCTTTGTGTTTGTCGAACGCCTTCTCTAAGGCCGTTTGAGTAACTTTCCATATTCGTGGAAACGCCTTTTCCCATTCTGTAGGGGTTCGGGTATTATCATCTACACTGGGTAATTCAGGAATAGCGGGGAAGACCTGCCCATGCACAATTTGAAAAGGTGTCAACCCTGTACTTTCGTGTATGGTGTTATTGTAGGCTATCTCGGCATGTGGCAACAGGCCCACCCAGTCAGACTGTTGGTAATTCACAAAACAGCGGAGATAGCGTTCTATCATGGCATTGGCACGCTCAGCTGCCCCATTTGTCTCAGGATGATATGCGGTACTCAAGCCTTGCGTTGACCCAATGGCTGTCAGGAAATGACGCCAAAAACGTGCCGTAAATTGGACCCCCCTGTCGGATATAATCCGTTTAGGTACCCCATGTAGACGGTACACGTGTTTAATGAACATATCCACCAATCGCCGGGCAGAAGGCAAACCCCTACAGGCAACAAAATGTGCTTGCCGTGAAAACAGGTCGATGATAGTCCAAATTACCGTACATCCCTGACTGTTAGGTAAATCGACCACGAAATCCATGGCTATTTGTTCCCATGGCCTGCAAGGCATAGCCACTGGCTGCAGGAGCCCCAATGGCTTCCCCACCCTTGGTTTAGCCTGTAAACAAACAGGGCAACGAGCAACATACTCCCCTATGTCTGCTCTCATTCGAGGCCACCAAAATTGCCGCCGTACCAGATGTAATGTCTTCAAAAACCCGAAATGCCCAGCGGATTTGGCATCGTGACATTGATGCAACACTCGGGAGCGGAGCGAACTGGGCACATACATTCGTCCATCTCTCCATGCAATCCCCTCCCTAAAGGTAACTAAATGCCCATGTTCCTTCACCCATGGATCCTGGTCTACTGCCTGCCGCAGCCGCGGCAACCATCCCCCGTCCACCCCTCGAACAGTGCAGACCTCATTCAGTGACACTATCAGGGGTTGCACGATCTCTTCCCGCACCGACTCGTACTGCGGTTTGCGGGATAATGCATCCGCCAGGAAGTTGCGGCCACCAGGTATAAACCGCAAATGAAACCTGAACCGCTTGAAATATTCCGCCCAGCGGACCTGTTTGGGAGATAGTTTGCGGGACTTTTGGAGAGCCTCTAGGTTACGGTGGTCAGTCCACACTTCGAATGGCTGTTCTAATCCCTCTAATAGATGTCGCCAGGTGCTTAATGCCCACTTTACCGCGAAAGCCTCTTTTTCCCAGATAGCCCAGCATCTCTCGGTGTCGGTAAGCTTCTTGGACGTGTACGCACAAGGACGGAGTATCTTACTTCCAACGACCTCCGGTTGGAGTAGTACCCCCCCTACAGCCACGTCACTGGCATCCACCTGGATAATATAGGGCTTACGAGGGTCAGGATGACGTAAGATGGGTTCTTCGGCGAACAGAGCCTTCAGTCTATTGAACGAGTCTTGGCATTCCGTTGTCCATGCTAGTCTCTGTCGTGGAGTTATCTTAACTTCGGACTGTTTAGTCTTCAGTAAATTAGTCAAAGGCAAAGCAATAGTCGCAAATAAAGGAATAAACTGACGGTAAAAATTCGAAAATCCGAGAAATCGCTGTAACTGTTGCCTCGTCTCAGGAGGCTTCCAATCTAATACAGCCTTTACCTTAGCAGGATCCATAGCTATTCCATCTGAGCTTATTCTGTATCCAAGATAGTCCAATTCTGTTCTATGGAACTCACATTTTGATATCTTTACGTATAACTGTTCATCCAAGAGTTTCTTCAACACCTGCCGTACCAACGTGATGTGTTCCTCCAAGGTGTCAGAATAGATTAATATGTCGTCCAGGTATACAAGGACTCCGCGGTATAGATATTCCTGCAGTATCTCGTTGATCAATTGCATAAACACCGCAGGAGCACCTTGTAACCCAAAAGGCATCACTTTGTAGCTAAAACTACCAAGAGGACAATTGAATGTGGTCTTCCATTCATCCTCTGGCTTTATCCTGACCCGATAATAGGCTTCCCGCAGATCGAGTTTTGTGAACACCCGTCCAGTTGCCAACGTCGCCAGTAGATCTTTAATCAATGGTAGCGGGTAGAGGGGTTCCACACAAATAGCATTTAAACCCCTATAGTCAACACACATACGCAGGCCACCATCCTTCTTCTCCCGGAAGAGTACTGGGGCGGCTATCCTAGCCCTACTTGGCTGAATGAACCCCCTAGCCAGGTTTCTATCAATGTACTCCCTCATCTCACCCATTTCCTTCGGGGTCATTGAGTATATTCGCGGCTTTGGCATCGCCACTCCGGGGAGTAACTCCACCCCGCAGTCGGTAGCTCTGTGGGGTGGTAGACTGTCGCACCTGGACTCACTAAATACCTCCGCAAGATCCTTGTACGCCTCCGGTATTCTGGGGTCCGCGACTACGTCCGTCGCCACCACGGACAGATTGCTACGTATATGAGTTACAGGTGCCTTGGGTCCCATAGGGAGCTGCATCTTCCGGTAATCCCCCTCCCACCAGATAGTGGGACCCCATTTATCCATCCAAGTAAGGCCCAGTATTAGGGGCTCCACAATGTGAGGTACAACTATGAAACAGATGTCTTCCACATGCGTCCCAAGAGCCATCCGCACGGGGACCGTTCGATGGGTGACTGGAGAACCCCCCAACAATGAACCGTCCATCTGGGCAAAACGGATAGGGGTGGCTAGCTTAACTGTCATGATTCCCAGTTCTGACACCACCCCCCTACTCATTAGACATCGGGTGCATCCGGTGTCTAAAAGGGCATTATACGTTCCCACCCGTCCTTTGGTCCCACAAATAGAAACGCTAAAGAGAAAGGGACGCACCGGGGCACTTACCATGTCCTCCAGGGAGTCCAACTCTGACCCCGAACTGGGGACCACAGCTACGGGTTGTCCAGACGGTCCTTCACCCTCATCCATCGCCAGACAGGTAGTTCGTGCCCCAGCCACCGTGCCCCCCGTTTTCCGGGCACGCGGGGTGCCACCCACCGTCCTAGGAACGGGTGCCTTTCCGGAACTCTCGGTGGGTGACAACAAGGGTTTAGGCGTCGTTGGAGTCGGTGGAATCGAACATTCAGCGGCACGATGCCCCAGGCGGTTGCAGCGGTAACATCGGAATACGGGCCGTCCACTTGGCACCGACGCTAATTGTTGATCAGGCCCTGGGACCGCTGGCTTGGTTGGTTTTGCTGCCATAGGCCCGGAACGCTCCCCACTGGTCCTTTTGGCCACTGTGTTAATCCCTGTCTTGCAATTCATGGCCCGGAACCCAGCGTCGATATCAACAGCGGCTTTATACCATTCTACTAAGCGCTGGGGTAGGCCCCGTACAAGGCAGGATTGTCTTATGTCACGGTCTAGCCCAGCCCCGAAGCGTTGGACAAGGACCTGCTCCGGCCACGACCGCAGTTTGCCGGCCAGGTTCCTGAATTCGCGGATATATTCTTTAGCCACCCGGCCCCGCTGTCGTAGAGCGAGGATATCCGCGGCCGCTTGCTCAGTCATTGTTACGTCCTCGAAACGGGACCGAAGGCCCTCCAAGAAAAACCCGAGGTCACCGAGCTCCGGCGAGTGGGTGTTGTGTAAGTCCGCCGCCCAATTGGCAGCCTCCCCCTCTAGGACCCCAGTCACCACTTCCACCATTGCCCACTGGGACTCATACCCACGGTGATACTTGTCCATGTGGCTTAGGACTCGGCTGATGAACATGGCGATATGGCTGGGATCCCCGTTGAAGGTCGCCTGCAGTGGTGGGGGCCCCCATATCTGGCCAGGCACCCAGGGAGGTGTGGCCCCGGGCAGGGGCTCACCAGGCATTGCCGGCAGAAGAGTCGCCCGTCTGCGGCCCCTCCCAGGATCTTCCAATATGTCATCCATTGTAACCCCGAACTCCACCCCACGATCGCTCCTCTCTGCTAGGGTGTCCCGGCGTCTGGGGGATGACGCCCGCTGCTGAGGGAGCCACCAATCCCCCTTCTCTCCGGGCGTTTGGCTCCCTGCTGGCCGGTAGCTGGCCTCACCGAACCGGCCTCGCAGCGCCTCCATGGTGGCACTACCAACCCCCGACAGCCGCCGCTCCCCCTCAGCCTCCTCCAGCCACCTACGACCCCGCCGACGTTCCCGGTCGAATTGGCCCTCAAGCCGCACCTTCGGCCTCACGGCTGGCTCCTGGGCACCCGGGTGTCGGCTCTCCGGGGCTCCGTTGTCTCCCGGGCCCCGTCTCCTGGAGCGACGGTTGCCCCGCGTCCCGGGCCCCTCGAGCTCCGCCTCGGCGTCTTCGCTGCCCGTCCCGGGGCCCGCGGCCGCCCCGCCGTCGCCGGGAACGGGACCGAAGCCTCGGCCGGGGGATACCCCCCCCACGGCCCCTCTAGCCTCCAACTCTGTCTCCTCTTCCTCTTCCGGGACCGCCAGCTCCCGCTCGTCTTCCATCGTACGCTGTGTGGCGCTCCGGAATGACGTGCACGCACCAGAAGAACGGACCCACCTCGAAGCGGAGAACAGCAGGAAAAAGCGGTAGAGGAGGCGTATTTTACTGTCGCCTCACGTTATGGCTTGTCGCCGAAAGAAACACAACGCAGCAACGGCTGATCAAGGCTCTTTACTTCAGACACCAGACCACACGGTAAGCCAGACAATTCAAACAAAAATACGCCTGCAGCAATATGCAGGCGAGGCATTATATGGCCTAATCGCAAAGCCCCACCCAGTCCCGTGCGCGCGCAGCCCGGCCGCCACCATAATCTAAGATTATCAATGATTAACAACAATCACCACCCAAACCACCCAAACCACCAATGTGATGTAGCGGTGGACCACCATCCAGAGGCACAGGAGAGAGGAACGTGAGCCCCCACCGAACAGCTGCTCCGTTGTCGGACACGGCAGGGTGCGACATGCCGCCCCCTCACGGCGTCTGCAGAACAGAGGGGAGGAAACAAATGAATTAGAACCTGACACCACGGGGTTTATCCGGGTATTTATTATGAAAATATTTCAGTAACCGAGGTGCATTTAATTGATCAACCCTCACCCAGGTCGCCTCTGTTATCGGGTACCCTTTCCATTTCAACAAATACTGTATCTGTTTTCGGTATACTCGAGAGTCAAGGATTTGATCGACCTCGTACTGCGTCCCGGAAACCGGACCCGGTCTTGGGTGCTCATCCGCCACATCGGGTGCTAATTTAAGTAAATTGATGTGGAACACGGGATGCACCTTCCCTAACAGAGGGGGTAGTTTGAGCTCTACAGCCACCGGGTTGATACACCGGGTTATCGGGAAGGGACCAATAAAACGGGGTGCCAGTTTTCGACCTACCCCCAATCCCCGAAGATACTTTGTAGAAAGATATACTTTATCACCGACTTTCAAAGGTCCAATATCTTTCCTATGTTTATCTTTCTGCTCCTTGTGTTTGTCGAACGCCTTCTCCAAGGCCGTTTGAGTAACTTTCCATATCCGTGGAAATGTTTTTTCCCATTCTGTAGGGGTTCGAGTCTTATCATCTATACTAGGTAATTCAGGGATAGCGGGGAAGACCTGCCCATGCACAATCTGAAACGGTGTCAATCCTGTACTTTCGTGTATTGTGTTATTATAGGCTATCTCGGCATGTGGCAACAGGCCCACCCAATCAGACTGTTGGTAATTCACAAAACAGCGGAGATAGCGTTCTATCATGGCATTGGCGCGCTCGGCCGCTCCATTTGTCTCAGGATGATACGCGGTACTCAAGCCTTGCGTTGATCCAATGGCTGTCAGGAAATGACGCCAAAAACGTGCCGTGAATTGGACCCCCCTGTCGGATATAATCCGTTTAGGTACCCCATGTAGGCGATATACGTGTTTAATGAACATATCCACCAATCGCCGGGCAGACGGCAAACCCCTACAGGCAACAAAATGCGCTTGCCGTGAAAATAGGTCGATGATAGTCCAAATCACCGTACATCCCTGACTGTTGGGCAAATCGACCACAAAATCCATGGCTATTTGTTCCCATGGCCTGCAAGGCATAGCCACTGGTTGCAGGAGCCCCAATGGCTTCCCCACCCTTGGTTTAGCCTGTAAACAAACAGGGCAACGAGCAACATATTCCCCTATGTCTGCTCTCATTCGAGGCCACCAAAATTGCCGCCTTACCAGATGTAATGTCTTCAAAAACCCGAAATGTCCAGCGGACTTGGCATCGTGACATTGATGCAACACTCGGGAGCGGAGCGAACTAGGCACATACATTCGTCCATCTCTCCACGCAATCCCCTCCCTCAAGGTAATTAATTGCCTATGTTCCTTTACCCATGGATCCTGGCCTACCGCCTGCCGCAGTCGCGGCAACCAACCCCCGTCCACCCCTCGAACAGTGCAGACCTCATTCAGTGACACTATCAGGGGTTGCACGATCTCCTCCCGCACTGACTCATACTGCGGTTTGCGGGATAATGCATCCGCCAGGAAGTTACGGCCACCAGGTATAAACCGCAAATGGAACCTAAACCGCCTGAAATATTCCGCCCAGCGGACCTGTTTGGGGGATAGTTTGCGTGACTTTTGGAGAGCCTCCAGGTTGCGGTGGTCAGTCCACACTTCGAATGGCTGTTCTAATCCCTCTAATAGATGCCGCCAGGTGCTCAATGCCCACTTTACCGCGAAAGCCTCTTTTTCCCAAATAGCCCAGCATCTCTCAGCGTTAGTGAGCTTCTTAGACGTGTACGCACAAGGACGGAGTATCTTACTTCCAACGGCCTCCGGTTGGAGTAGTACACCCCCAACAGCCACGTCACTGGCATCCACCTGGATAATATAGGGCTTACGAGGGTCAGGATGGCGCAATATGGGTTCTTCGGCGAACAGAGCCTTCAGTCTGTTGAACGATTCCTGACAATCTGTTGTCCAAGCTAATCTCTGTCGTGGAGTTATCTTAACTTCGGACTGTTTCGTTTTCAGTAAATTAGTCAAAGGCAAAGCAATAGTCGCAAATAAGGGAATAAACTGACGGTAAAAATTCGAAAACCCGAGAAATCGCTGTAACTGTTGCCTTGTCTCAGGAGGCTTCCAATCCAATACAGCCTTCACCTTGGCAGGATCCATAGCTATTCCATGTGAGCTTATCCTGTATCCAAGGTAGTCCAACTCTGTTGTATGGAACTCACATTTTGATATTTTCACGTATAACTGTTCACTTAATAGCTTCTTCAACACCTGCCGTACCAACGTGATGTGTTCCTCCAAGGTATCAGAATAGATTAATATGTCGTCCAGGTATACAAGGACTCCGCGGTATAGATATTCCTGCAGTACCTCGTTGATCAATTGCATAAATACCGCAGGAGCACCTTGCAACCCAAAAGGCATTACCTTGTAGCTAAAACTACCAAGAGGACAATTAAATGTGGTCTTCCATTCATCCTCTGGCTTTACTCTTACCCGATAATAGGCTTCCCGCAGGTCGAGTTTTGTGAACACCCGTCCAGTGGCCAACGTCGCCAGGAGATCTTTAATCAATGGTAGTGGGTAGAGGGGTTCTACACAAATAGCATTTAACCCCCTATAGTCCACACACATACGCAGGCCACCATCCTTCTTTTCCCGGAATAGTACTGGGGCGGCTATCCTAGCCCTACTTGGCTGAATGAACCCTCTAGCCAGGTTTCTCTCAATGTACTCCCTCATCTCACCCATTTCCTTTGGGGTCATTGAGTACATTCGCGGCTTTGGCATCGCCACCCCGGGGAGTAGCTCCACCCCGCAGTCGGTGGCCCTGTGGGGTGGTAGACTGTCGCACCTGGACTCACTAAATACCTCCGCAAGATCCTTGTACGCCTCCGGTATTCGGGAGTCCGTGACTAAGTCCGTCGCCATCACGGACAGATCGCTACGCATATGGGTTACGGGTGCGGTGGGTCCCATAGGGAGCTGCATTTTCCGGTAATCCCCCTCCCACCAGATAGTGGGACCCCATTTATCCATCCAGGTAAGGCCCAGTATTATAGGCTCCACAATGTGGGGGACAACTATAAAACAGATATCTTCCACATGCGTCCCAAGAGTCATACGCACGGGGACCGTTCGATGGGTGACCGGAGAACCCCCCAACAAGGAACCGTCCATCTGGGCAAAACGGATAGGGGTGGCTAGCTGGACTATCGTGAGTCCCAGGTCCGACACCACCTCCCTACTCATTAGACATCGGGTACATCCGGTGTCCAACAGGGCATTATACGTCCCCACCCGTCCCTTAGTCCCACAAATAGCAACGCTAAAGAGAAAGGGACGTACTGGGGCACTCACCGTCTCCTCCAGGGAGTCCAACTCTGACCCCGAGCTGGGGACCACAGCTACGGGTTGTCCAGACGGCTCTTCGCCCTCATCCATCGCCAGACAGGTAGCTCGTGCCCCTGCCACCGTGCCCCCCGTTTTCCGGGCCCGCGGGGTGCCACCCACTGTTCTAGGAACGGGTGCCTTTCCGGAACTCTCGGTGGGTGACAACAAGGGCTTAGGCGTCGTTGGAGTTGGTGGAGTCGGACATTCAGCGGCACGATGGCCCAGGCGGTTGCAGCGGTAACATCGGAAAACGGGCCGTCCGCTTGGCACCGACGCTAACTGTTGATCAGGCCCTGAGACCGCTGGCTTGGTTGGTTTTGCTGCCATGGGCCCGGAACGCTCCCCACTGGTCCTTTTGGCCACTGTGTTGATCCCTGCCTTGCAGTTCATGGCCCGGAACCCAGCGTCAATATCCACAGCGGCCTTATACCACTCCACTAAACACTGAGGTAAGCCCCGTACGAGGCAGGACTGTCTTATGTCCCGGTCTAGCCCAGCCCCAAAACGTTGAACAAGGAGCTGTTCCGGCCACGACCGTAGCTTACCGGCCAGGTTCCTGAATTCGCGGATATATTCTTTAGCTACTCGGCCCCGCTGCCGTAGAGCAAGGATATCCGCAGCCGCTTGCTCAGTCATCGTCACGTCCTCGAAACGGGACCTAAGGCCCTCCAGGAAGAACCCGAGGTCACCGAGCTCTGGCGAGTGGGTGTTGTGTAAGTCCGCCGCCCAATTAGCGGCCTCCCCCTCTAGGACCCCAGTCACTACCTCCACCATTGCCCACTGGGACTCATACCCACGGTGATACTTGTCCATGTGGCTTAGGACTCGGCTGATGAACATGGCGATATGACTGGGATCACCGTTGAAAGTCGCCTGCAGTGGTGGAGGGCCCCATATCTGACCAGGCACCCAGGGAGGTGTGGCCCCTGGCAGGGGCTCACCAGGCATTGCTGGCAGAAGGGTCGCCCGTCTGCGGCCCCTCCCAGGATCATCCAATATGTCGTCCATCGTAACCCCGAACTCCACCCCACGATCACTCCTCTCTGCCAAGGTGTCCCGGCGTCTGGGGGATGACGCCCGCTGCTGAGGGAGCCACCAATCCCCCTTTTCGCCGGGCGTTTGGCTCCCTGCTGGCCGGTAGCTGGCCTCGCCGAACCGGCCCCGCAGCGCCTCCATGGTGGCACTACCAACCCCCGACAGCCGGCGCTCCCCCTCGGCCTCCTCCAGCCACCTACGACCGCGCCGACGTTCCCGGTCGAATTGGCCCTCAAGCCTCACCTTCGGCCTCACGGCTGGTTCCTGGACACCCGGGTGTCGGCTCTCCGGAGCTTCGTGGTCTCCCGGACCCCGTCTCCCGGAGCGACGTTTGCTCCGCGTCCCGGGCCCCTCGAGCTCCGCCTCAGCAGCCTCGCTACCCATCCCGGGGCCCGCGGCCGGCCCGCCGTCGCCGGGGCCGGGACCGAAGCCTCGGCCGGGGGATACCCCCCCCACGGCCCCTCTAGCTTCCATCTCTGTCTCCTCTTCCTCTTCCGGGATCGGCAGCTCCCGCTCGTCTTCCATCGCACGCTGTGTGGCGCACCGAAATGACGCGCACGCACCAGGAGGACCTCGAAGCGGAGAACAGCAAGACAAAAGCGGTAGATGGAGGCGTGTTTTACTGTCGCCTCGCGTTATAGCTTGTAGCCGAAAGAATCACAAAGCAGCGACTGCTGATCAAGGTTCTTTAATTCAGACACCAGACCACACGGTAAGCCAGACAATTCCCAAACAAAAACACGCCTGCAGCAACATGCAGGCGAGGCAATTTATGGCCTAATCGCAAAACCCCACCCACCCCCCGTGCGCGCGCAGCCCGGCCGCCACCATAATCTAGGATTATCAATGATTAGCAATGTTAGCAACAAGCATTACCCAAACAACCCACACCACCAATGTGACGCAGCGGAGAAACATCATCCAGAGGCACAGGAGAGAGGAATGTGCGCAGCCCCACCGAACAGCTGCTCCGTTGTCGGACACGGCAGGGTGCGACATAATCCAGCCAAGGTTTTTCCTATAATTATTGGAACATCTAGAAATATAATAATGGAATTGGCAAAATGGGTTTACAAAATTAGAATTATTTGACCTCAGATTTTGTTTACAGACAACTTTATTCAGAGGCACATACATATTACAGCAAGAGAAAAAACACCAGCCTGCTGCTAAAACAGGACAGAAATTATTGTGGCTCTAGATATCCCAAATTAATCCATTTTGGAAGGTTACAAAATTACTGTTACTCTTCTGGATTCTGTCAAGGAATTGCTTATCTGGTGCCTAGGAGATTATGGAAAGAGCTGTGTCAGGTTTTTAATCTTATGTAACATGGAAGGAAAACCTGCAGCAAAATAGTACATGGTGCCCTTCTCAAACTGTATCTGTTCTATTTGTAGCAAAACAATTCCTTTCTAATATTCCAATTAAATCACAATCCTTCTGGAAAAAAAACCTTGCTGAAATCATCTATTGTTCAGAATAGCCTTTTCTAGAGAACCAGTGAAGGCTTTAATTGTTGGTACTGATGATGTCATTATTTAAACTGGTATCTTATTTTTCTCCTTAGCAAATAGCTTACTGATTTTATTCCCCAGAAAAGCTACCTTATAAGATAGACTGGGCTAAGAAAAAACAACTGGCCCAGTCACCCAGTGAGATGTCATAATTAGAAGCTGATTATTTTCTTTGCCTTTTACTGCCTTTTCTGAATTATTTCAAATTTTAAACATTTATTCGAAAGTATAGCATAGCACAAATAACCTAATCAGTTCCTGCTTTGCCAGGTTTTTCTCTTCAATCTGCAGGCAATATACAGAAAAGGTGTTGGATGGCTTGAATTATTTCCCAAAATTTTGCTCTATTTCTGCAGTTCTTTTAACTTTTCTCCTTCTAATAGAAGAGAATGTATGTAGCTCAGGATTGAACTATGGAGTCCTTAGTGCTGTCTGAGCTTGGTTGTTTTCTTGTAGACATTTCATTACTCTACTAAGCAGCAGCATCAGTGCCAGCGAATGTAGGGTTTACTGCCTGTTTATATACTGTAGTAGCTTGCCCTGCCATTGTCAGTGGGGCGATATAATTTTCTCTTTAGTAGGTCCTTGATTAGAGTATTGTTTACTGCTTGATTGTTTGCCTGGTGTTAATTTCAGAGATTTTTCTCCTTCTGTACAAATAATCCTCGACCTACAATCGAGATCATTTAATGACCATTCAAAGTTACAACAGCATGGAAAAAAGTGACTTATGATAATTTTCACACTTACGGCTGTTGCAGCATCTTTATGATGGTTGCAGTATCCTGGAGGCTTTTGTGACCATCTGACAAGCAAAGTCAATGGGGAATCCAGATTCTCTTAACAACCACATTACTAACTTAACAAATGCAATGATTCACTTAATAACTGTGACAAGAAAAGTTGTAAAATGGGCCAAACTTGCATATTTGCAGAAGTTCTTATTTGTATCAAATGTTTCCTAACAGAGTAATTTCCTTCTGGCGCCCCTTGTTTCTTAGTATTTGCTAATGTTCCTCTTTGAGAAGAGAAACATTAGCAAATACTAAGTACATATCTATGCGTTTTCTCTTTGACTTGTAGGCTGACAGCTCAATGGAGTGTGGAGGATGAGGAGGAAGCTGCAAGGGAGCGACGTCGAAGGGAACGTGAGAGACAGCTGCGGTCCCAGGCAGAGGAAGGCCTCCAGAGCACCTCTGAAGTGGCAGTACAAGAAAGCAGGTAAGTCTGTGCCTGGCATATCAACAGAGCAATGAGCGTCAGGCTGAACTACTGGAATTCTTCAAGGAAGTTAAGAAATTTCAGTTAATGCAGAACTGAGTCTTCTCACTAGGTCTTGGTTCTTAGGACTCTTAATATTGTCAACGCTCAGGTAAAAGGGTGATTTAGTTGGGGAAAAGTGTAGTTTTCTGAAAGACTATCCCTATCAATTTGACTTTTATATCAGCAAAAGTAGCTTATCTTGGTCCTCTGTCTCTGAGAATAGGCAGTTGTCAGGTGTGAGGCATAGATATTTACCTGAAATAGCTCCAGATTTTTGGAACTCATTGTCAACTGATGTTCATCTATTTCCATTGGTGTAAGTCTTTAAGAAACCTCTCAGAGTTTCAGTCTTATCTATTTTACCTGTATGGCTGTAGGCACTGCAGTATTATTATTTTTAGTATTACTGGAAGGTAGGGATGCTTAATTACCCTGTTTCCCTGAAAATACGACCTCCCCTGAAAGTAAGACATAGCTTGATTTTTACACGTCCACCCAACATA
>JANHGC010313274.1:0-14582 GCA_027560395.1 Boaedon fuliginosus | reverse complement strand
CTATTGACTGGTGCTGGATTTTATAGGGCCCTCCCTATTTTGACTATTTGTTGCCTGTTGAACAGAAATGCAGCTATTCACCTGTGCGGGATTCCGGAGATGCCATAAGAATATTTGATTAGGAATATAAGTGCTGACATCTGTCAAATAAAACTAACAGCAGTGTAATTCTTCTGGATCATCCAAGAGACTAGCAATTGCTTACACATAAAATTTAACTTAAAAAAAAAAAGAATTTCTATTTCAGAGCAATTTTATACAATGCACTCACACTCACACAAGCAATTAGATTATTTGAAGGCTCCCATTTTTTTCTGGTAAACTGGCAGGAATTCTAATTTTAAGAAAAATGAATGAAAAATCAAGTAAAAAAAAATCTGATCTTAAATGCCCATGGAGATTCTCAAATATCCAGGTCATGGTTGTCCCAAAGCTGCTTTTTCAAGGGGGAACTGAATATTCTCTTTTCCCCCTTGAAAATGTTTCCCTTTCACTCAAGAAGTTCCCAAAGAAACTTCTAGGATGAGAAATGACATGTCTTCAAGGGAAAAGAAAAAAAAAAGTCAAGTTGCTTCTTTAAAAAGCACCTTTGGACATCTGATCTATGATTTGCATTAATATAGTGGAGCTTAAATGGCTCAGTATGCTAATGTATCCACATGGGAAATAAATGTTGCATGAAAATAAACTAAATGTTAGAATATATTTACAGTTTTTTAAAACAAAGACATGGTGTCAGCCAAATTTAGAACTAATGTAACAGTTTAAGTAGTTTAAGTACTATTGATTTCAATAGGCTAAAGGTTAGACAATCAGTGGTGATGAAGAAATGCCATTTAATTTTTTTACCAAATCAAGTGTCATAGTGGTTGAAGTCATCATATACAACGAGGTAAGCCACATGCCATATGGAGATGATTATGATTTTCTATTCTTTTCTAGACTGAAGATTCTTTGTACAGGTAATCCTTGACTTACAACAGTTCATTTAGTGACCATTCAAAGTTACAATGGCACTGAAAAAAGTGACTTATGACCATTTTTCACACTTACGACCTTTGCAGAATTCCCATGGGCACGAGAGGACAGGTGAGGAGAAGAACCCCTTGACGTGAGTGACGTTGAATTGGTGATGCCCATCCAGTCACATGACCACTTAGCCATGCCCACAGAACCGGTTGTTAAAAAATTTGAAACCCATCCCTTTTGAGGTGGTATAAAAATCTGAGAGGAAGATAGAAATAGAATCCACACACACACACATACACAGAAATACAAATGCATACTAAAAGAAGACCAAATCTGCAATTGCTGATACATATTATTATGCATTCTAGACTGCACTTGAAATGCTAGTCTCCTTCTTGGTGAAGGAAACATATAAATAATACAAACAAAAGACTTTGCTGACTATTTTGATGTCACAAAGACTGAGAAATTCTGGACTATATTTTCAATACAAAATCTAAATGGTAGAAGCAGCTATTCTTCCATTTATCTTCTGAAATCCATTCCAAGGATTTATTTCTTGCTGCGGTAGTGAAACCCTGCTTGGGAATAAAATAGTTTCAAGCAATGATTTCCACAATCTGGATGGTGACTGACTCCCCATGGTCTCTTTTTCCTTACATTCCTTTTCAAAATGGTAGGATGGATACTATCCAAGCTCTGTATAAGCCTGAACTAGCTTTTTCTTTTTCCCGCTCACATACATTTGTGAGGAAAGAGGAATTGTTTATTTATTTATTTGTAAGTGGACACCTAGGAGAAGCTCTGATGCTCTCATCTAATGATCATTTTGCAGAGATAAAGTTGAAACAAGTGAGGACTACGCTGGTTATCTAGTATGGCTGCCCTCAGAGAGAAAATGTCAAGAAGAATTTCTATTTTTTTGCAACCTGCAGGGATATAAAAGAAGCTTAAGAAAAGCTACGTTAAGACAAGAAAATATCTCTTTCTTTGTTAGGCTAAAGGAAAAAATTCACTTTTCCTATTATATATAAACTTGTGAATTTTAGTGCTCATTTTTAGTTGTGTGAAAACATTTTATTTGATAACCTTGCAGTGTACTTAAAATGTTTAATGCTTACTTGCAAGTTTATTGCATAGATCGATCAATCGGTCAATAATTAATTATTAAAATAAATGTTTTTTTTCCTTGCCCTAAACAAAATCCCAATGAAATATTTTTATTCACCCATATTTATGTTATAATTTTAGAGGCTACAGTACTGAAAAAAGATACTCCTCTCTTAAAGTATTTTATTTAAAAAGAAACCAAAGCAAAACTAAGTTTGATGAAGGTCATAAGGACTGAAAATGCTTCTTTTTCCCACAATTATTTTCCTTATAAAATATGTTATTTTTATGCATGTGCACTGTGCATTCTTGTTAGTCTTGAGACTACATTTGAAAGACAGAAAATATGTAGGTTTGCAAATAATAAATTACATCTCTTCTTGGCAGATAAATTAAAGAAAATTTCATTTCTAAGAATTTCCCTTGGGGAAGAGATATTTTCCAATCATTTCTCAGAGTTCAGATTTGACAAGAGCCAACATTTGAAATGTCTACCTGCATGACCCACATTTGCAGGGTATATTCGAATCCACCATAATTCGGGATGTATATATAAACTACAGTACAAAGTTTCATATTAATGAGTAACCATCATGCATACAAATATCATACACCTTTGCATATATATTCTATTATTCTTTTATTCCATTTGAAAGACTGTATTGTGCTCATGGATGAAACTGTAAAAAGCATAAGGCACAATATGGATAAAAAAAATCATACTGATATCAATGGAAGTTAAAAAACCAATTTTTTCTTTCTTATGTCAATTTGGTGAAAGTACTGTGCAATGATTAAGATAGTTCTTTATTAAACTTTTATTTAAAGGGTCTTTGTTGCTCTATGATCTTGGTTGTTTTCTTGCAGACGTTTCATTACTCAAACTGGGTAACATCAATGTTAGTGATGATAATCAGTGCTATCACAAGAACTGATGAATTTGCCTGGTTTGGGTAATGAAAAGTCTGCAAGAAAACAACCAAGATCATAGAGCACCAGGGACCCCTCATTTCAACCCTACCAATTCTACAAATACTCTCCTTTATGGAGACACATATATTCATTAAATTTATATGCTGCCAATCTCATTGTCACATGAGCCGTTCAGTGTTTTTCAGTTGGATACGGCCCATTGCAGAATTTGCCATCCAAACAACATGAATATACCGGTAACTATCAGAAATGTACATTTATCTGATCTTGGATGTGGAAGAGCTGGAACCATCTGCAATAGGTATAAAAATAAGCATATATAGGCTAATCCATCAAAGAAGTTAAAAACTTCTTATTTGTATCTTACAAGGACAAATCTGCTTATAGCGTAGAACTATCAGACTATTTTTCAAATGTGTTTAGAGTCTAGAACATTGACAGCAAACACTCTTTGGTTGTCTTCATAAAAATATATAACCTGAACTGCTTAACCTTCATTATCCCTTGTTCTATCTGAAGGCTGCCTCAATTTTATTTGATTTGGAAAGCCTATTTCTAAACTAGTCTCCCAGTCACAAGTGTTGCCAGCCTCTTAATGATCTAATACTTTCCACTTCCCACCATCCTATTATCATATTGCAAGGTCAACACCCACTACAAATTTAATATCTTTTCATCCTGGTCTTCCATAAATGCTCTTACACATTTTTTTCTTCCCTCAATTGTTGCCGTGCCAATATGGCAAGCTCATTCATTATAACCTTTCAAGATACCATTTTTGTGCCCAGACAGGTCTTAAAAAGCAACAACACTTTTTTTTGCATACCAAGATTGCCAGTGTAGCAAGTCAGAAAAGGTGATTTATATAGGCCGTAGGTAACAGGATAAAGCTTTACACTATTGCTTTATGCTCAGATGTGTGTTACTACCATTGTACACTTTCATTTCATGTTGTACATGTTTATAATGTCATGTTTTTTCAAGTCAGATAAGCTTTGTCATTAAATTCAGCTTATCCTTTGCTACCTGTTGCAAATGGTTGTAATTCTATTGCACTGAACACATCAGAGTAATGTACATTTCTGGTGGGTAAGGTGCATTTTGATAGATGGCAAAGTCTGCAAAGGGCTGTATTCTACCTGAAAATATTGAACAGATTTTCTTTTTTTTCTACTGATTTGAATCTGGGGTGTTGTTTATTTGTTGTTGTTGTTTTTTAAAAAAAATATTAAGCTTTTTTGTAGCCAACCCTGCACATTTTGTGGTTTGTCATTGTTCTTAGATGTTTTTGGATTCAACAATTTGGTTTAAACTTTTGAATTCTTTAGAGGTATCTTATCCAAGTCCTAAACAGCTGTAATCCCACTATGTTTCTGAACATCACTTAGTCAAGTGCTACCACTTGATGAGACTGTTGTTTATAAGATGAACTTAAAATATGACATTTGAAACAAGGGATTTTTTTTATGATACTCATAAGTCTAAAAGGCTCCATAGTTACAAACTCTCATGTCTGAAAGCTCTAGTTGATCAAAAGTTTGAGATTCAACACCTACCCAAAAATATCAAGTAGCTTTTGAATTATGTCTTTCTGTAAGATTAATAAAAAGTCCAAGACCATGATCCACTCTACAACTTATAGTAATATGCATTTTTAGGCATGCATATTCAGCAGTACATCTCAATACATTCAGCAAACCATATTCCACTAAAAATATATGTAAATGTATCCTGAGTCTCTACATAGATTTATATCAAAACCAATTCATTAAATTAAATTAAATTAAATATTTATTTGATGAACGCTGCCTTTATATTAGTATTTAAATAAAGTATTTAAAATGTTTTATGAATTTATGCTATAAGAGTACCTTTGGGCAGGTGTTTGGTAAAAATGAGGAGAAGGAGTTCATGGTGGCAGTAGTACAGAGGGAGAAAGACTTGAGTATTTGAGACAGATGACATTGTTTAAATCCAAACTCCAATCATCAGAGGACAAAGGAAAAAGGATAGACTTATACAGTAACAATGAGGTGGAAAAACCCTCTATTTCTATAGTTTTTCCCACTTCAGTGCCAGAAAAAAAGAACATCGAAAGAATATAAGGACAGTGAAAAAAGATGCACTGAAGCTGGTATAGAAAGAAAGCTTACTGAGTACTGGAAAAATGAAACTGGGATAAAAGGAAGGCCAAATGATATAAATGGTGTCTGAAAACCACTTATGAACACTATCAACATTGACAAAATCACTTTCAGTCCATTGGAAAAGTCATTTTTACTTTGGAACAACTTACATCTTGCAACTATACCTTGATATCTTCAAACTACACCTGCCTGTTCCAGGTCCTTGGGAAGGCCTTGAACAGTGGATAAAAATTCTAAATCCAGTCTAAACATCTGGATAACTGTGCAACCAATCATAATAACAGTACTTACTATTATCTATCACAAATAGCATTGTAGTGGAAGCTCTAATGGAATATTACAAAAAAACCCATAACATTGGGGCAGATTTTAAAAAATGTGACAGTTCTCTTACAAATATAACAGACCGCTATACAGAGTTCCCAAGAAGCATTAAACATTCAGTAACTTAGATTGTATAGTTAAATCAAAAGATACCATAAATCTGATATTGATTTATTATTTGCCATTAAGTGAGTGGTTACTCTTAGTGACCACATAGCTATTTCTCATGACTCTCTTTCTCTCTCTCTCCCTCTCCTTCTCTTTCCCGCTCCACACACCTTCACCTTAGTATAATCAAATCAAGCTAATGTAGATTTCTAACTAAAGGTCTTTATCCATTCCTTGGAAGTAAATTGATTTATGAACCAAAGGTTTCTCTTTGCTTTTCTGAATTTCTCATACTCTTGTAGTATTACAACTTTTTATTGGAACCTCCAGTACAATAATATCTTACTTCTTTTTCCTAGCTGTAATATGTCACTTCTTGATTCTCTCCTTCCTGTCTGAGAACTTGCAACCATTTTTTCCCCAAAAAATAAAATATTTCCACCTGAATATAGAAGGGTTGAAAAAGTGCCTTTTGCTACATGTTAGAGTTTATGTCTGAGAGGATGTTTTTGGTTTGTTTTTTGTATTTACTTCAAATACCGTCTGTCTGTCATTTTGAGTAGTTGACTGTGAATGTCGGACTTGAAGCATCTCAGATACAGTTTTGAAAATATAGTATTTCTCTATCCCTGGATACCAGAATCTGAACTTCTTGGATACTTCAGCCATTTTTGAAAGGGTTATATCTTCAGTTATAGCCTTCTATCTGATATTTCAATGGAGACAGAACATGCTACGTGAATATTTTTGTAATCAAATGTGCTATTTATTTTACTCATGGAACCCTGAAATGGTAAGAAGCAGAGTAGATTAATAATTTAGGAATGCATGCCTCCCACCTTTAATTACAAGGCACTGTTAAATTAGTGAAAGCTAGAAACCATTTTCGCACACAGGGCTAGCTGGAAAATGGGTGGATTCAGATTCCTTATGTTGAATGCAGGTTTATTTCCAAGTCAAATGTACCTATGTGATGGGTCTGTGTGGCACTTTATACATTCTAGTAATAGAAAATATATCAAACTTTCATTAGCAACAGTATCATGTACTTAGAAGCAATAGACTCAGAATAGTCAACAGCCGAGTGTTTCTGACAAGAAAAAAATTCTCTGCCACCAGCCAATCCATACAACATTTGTGGCTATTTTCTTGGCTGCATAAATCTGTACCCATCTTTTTTCTTAATAAGGTTGGCTGTGTCCACGAGTTTTCATGTGGCCTGGAAAATATTTTCTAGTATCTATAAGGTTTCAGGACCTGTCTTCATAACACCTGAGAACATACCTCAGCTCAGATACATAATCAAGGATTGCCTATAATTTATTTCTGCTTCTGTAACATTTTTGGGTTGTGTTTATTTATTTATTTTAATTCTGTGAATTAAAACTGGTGAATAGTTTCTTTCTTTTTTTTTCGTGTACATAAAGCAGAAAGTATTCCAGTGTATGCATAAAGAATATAATAAAACTAGTTGCAGTTTCAGAATGTATGTGGATCAAATATCATTTACTAAACATTTTCTCGTAGGAAAATCTCTGATAAAACCACTGAGGAATTTATGTTTAATATATGGAAATTAGAGTAGGAGATCAAATGTAAAACTTCTTTGCCTACGGATACCTGTAATTATGCAAAACAGCACAGTGGTTGTCTGTCATAGCACGATCCCAATCTTTATTTTCATCTCTCTCTACATGCACACATACACACAAACATCTTTGTTGTGATTAAAAAGGCTAATTTATTTCATAATTAAGGGAATTCAAAACTTCTAACATAGTTAATAATTTTCAATGAAATCAAAAGAAGAAATAAAAAGGTGGTTCTTAAATCTTCCATAAACAGTTATTCTATAAATTTGTTGATTTTCTTAATAGCATCTTCCTAATGCTGCTGGTTTGTCTTATTTTGTGTGCTTTTTTTCACTTGAATATTAAAACAGTTTATTTTAATGAGTATAACCCAAGCAGATTATGATTCAGAATGTTTATGCACAATTTGGTTTTGAAAACAGCATTGTCATAAGTAGTCTAAAAATAAAATCAGAAAAGACCAAACCAATCACTGGACATAATTGCTACAGAATTAAAAAATTGTTGTAACATACAATCAAAATCATAAACATATGCTGGAAAATTGTTTTAACAGAAAAAATTAACTCCACCCAAATCGATATCATGAAGAAGATTTTTATGTGACTTAAAAATATTAATTATGCACAATTAATGTAAATAATTGCATGTAATTAAGAGTATAATGATTCTCTACTATCCAGTTCCAGGCTCCCAGATAATTCAATTAAAGTTAATTATATTGCTTTTATATATACTGTTCTTTATTATTATTTGTTAATAATTTTGAAAAATTGGGTTCAGTTAAATCTGCCTAAAAGTCTCTCTTTATAAAAAAAAACAGTAAATAAATATAAAGTTTAAATATATTTTATTCACACTAATGTCACATTGGTTAAAAGCAGAACGTTTTAATATCATAAATAGATATGTAGAATTGAAACCAACCAAATTAATCATTTTGGTACACACACAATTCACATAAAATAATGAATTCTACTTGCTTAGATAACAGCTGTGTTGATAAAACACAACAACATGGTATGATGAAGAAAGGCAAATAAATATTTTTTAGAAGCCATAGTTACGTTTTTTTTTCCAGCTAAAATGTGTTCAATTCAATGATTTAGAATAGTTTGTAAGAAACATAATTATTTTGAAGATAATTTGAAAAGAAAAATAGTTGTGGCAACATTGAAAGAACAGCATTGGGCCTGGTTAAAACCTGGATGAAAAAAACCTACAGCGAATCCGACACCGAAGAAAATTATTTCTATGATATGACCGATAAAAATATGCACACAACTGGCCAACAAGAAATGAACTCTACTATAATATACACACAAATGCACACAGAAGGAGAGATAGAGAAAGAATAAAAGAAAGAAAAAGAGAGATGCACATACAGACACAACACAACCAGTAGGGTATCTGCGGGAAGGAGATTAAGGAAAAAAAACACTCTATTTTTATTAGGATTAATACCTAAGATATATAGTAAAGATGATGCTTATCTGATGATACATATTTTGACAGCGGCTAGAATTGTGTTTGCACAACAGTGGAAAGAGGAGAGAATACCAAGTGAGAACATGGTGATTAGCAAAATACTAGAATGTGCAGAGATGAATAGATTAACGTTAATGATCAAGGAAAAAGAAGATAGTGAATATTTTAAGATATGGCAAGTTTTTTATAGATGGTTACAAGAAAGGTGTTGAAATATTTAAAATATAGTGATATTTAATAATAGATTATAAGAGTATATTTGCAAATGATATAAATGTTTTTTTCTTTTTTTGCGTTTTATTACATATATATTGTATTTTTTAAGTTTAGAAAGTATATATATATTGTATTTTTGAGCCTAAAAATATAGAATGGTACAACTATAAAGAGAATATTACTAGTGATCATTAAGAAAAGTCGATGTAAAATCTCATGCAACATGATGTTCAATGTATGAAGATGCTTTTTATTTATGTAAACCAAATAAAATCTTTTTTAAAAAAAGAAAAGAAAAAAAAACACTCAAAAAATCACCATCAATGCTCAGGTGCTGTTTTACATGCTGTGTAATAACTTGTAAAAATATTTAGGGTTTTGATTGCACATTGCGGATGCCATTTTGAATTCCTTCCCCCTCTTCTGACTCTCCTGACTACCAGAGATTAAGAACTGTGACCCTGATGAACAAACAAGTATTTGCCATTCTCCCCGACTGAAGATACATTTTCAGTAAATGGGACTATTTGCTGACATTTTAGCACAATTGGTGTAGCCACACAGGGCCAGCTACTTTCTTGCCTGAATAACTTTTATACTCACAGGACCTCTGTTCCCTATCAGTTCTTGTAATGCCATATTGTGTTGTCTGTTTGAACAAATCTTTCTGTGATTTCCCCCCAAACTACCCTTATCATTTTTGTAATATAGGTCATTCCCTCATTGGTGATTTGTACTGACTCTGAACATCCTTCAGAAACTGTTGTGCTGATTTAGCAAAAAACAAGAAGAGGCTTTGTATCAGCTCAATGATGCTGTAAAGGTATTTTAAGAGACAGAGGCCACAGAGGCCAAGAGATTAACGGAATCAACTGATCAGTTGGAAAACTCTGTAGAGATTCCTTTTTTGGAGCTGGAGAAAATATATTATTTTTGGTCCTTTTTCTTTTTTTTTCTAAAAGACCTCTCTCTTTCTCTCTCTCTCTCTCTCTCTCTCTCTCTCTCTCTCTCTCTCTCTCTCTCTCTCTCTCTGTTTGTGTGTGTGTGTGTGTGTGTGTGTGTGTTTCTTTTAAAGAGGAAGAGGATGGCACTCCAGAACTAGAGAGGAAGTATTGTGGATGTCTCATTAAATGGAAACAGGTAGATGACATATCCATTAATAAAGAAGCTGCTATATATAAAAAAATCAATTTCCCATTCAACTGGACACTAGTGAAGTTATTTCCTACCAGATTCTCAAGTATAGCTGCCTTTTGTCTATTACACCAACCTTTTTTTTTTCCTGAGCAACAAAGTCAGGTGTGGACTGCTGGAGGTTTGCAGGGCTTGGAGATCCTCTTGCTAAGGGTCTTCCCAGTTCAGCTAACCCCCCAAATCCTACTCTTGGCTGGCCCCGCCCACCACTCCTACCCCAACCCTTTCCTCCCAGGAGCCTCCATGTGGCCTGTTTTGGATCCCAGTTAAGTGCAGGAGCTGTGCGGAAGCTCTAGGAGGATGAAAAACGGTCCTTTCAGCAGTACTGGAAGTCAGAAACCAGGCCTGTTGCTGGCTTCTGGTGGGCCTTCAGAGCCCTGGGGGAGGCCGTTTTCTCCCTCCTGGAGGCTCAAAGAAAGCCTCCAGAGCCTGGAGAGAGCAAAAAGCAGGCTTCACGGCATTACCAGAAGTTGAAAAATGGGCCTGTTTCCAGGTTCTGTATCCAGCTTCCAGAGCCTGGGGGAGGCCGTTTTTGTCCTCCTGGAGACTGAAGGAAAGCCTCCAGAGACTGGGGAGGGAAAAAGATGGGCCTCTTGGCAGTACCAGAAGTCAGAAAATGGGCCTGTCCCAGCTTCCGGTGGGCCTCCAGAGCCAGGGGAGGCCATGTTTGCCCTTCCAGAGACTCAAGGAAGGCCTCCGGAGCTTGGGGAGGGTGAAAATGCCCTCCCTGCCATGTTGGAGGAGGCTGAGTAGGCCACGCCCACCATGGCCATGCCACCCAGCAATGAGGAACCAAATCACTTGCTAAATTTTTTGCAGCCCACCCCTGAACAAAGTATAATAAAAATCAAACTATGAGACTGCATTGTTTCCATTTTTATTTTTTACCAAGCTAATGTTGTATTTTAGAGAACATCTTCCCACTTATTTATTTCTTTCAATTCATCTAAGAAAATAAAAGTCATCACAGAAGTTAGAAAAGGGGACAGCAAGTGTGTCCCACTTAAACCGCCCTATAAATCATTATATCAACATCTTCTCTATGATTTAGACTCAGGCTTCACATTAGGTGGTACCGATAGTGCTCATTTCTCCTCTCTTTTTTATATAATCCAGCAAACATTATGAAGACCAACCTTAGATGGAGACTAGCACACCGGGAAATAAAGTTTAATTATGTTCAAAATTTTGAGTCGGATAAGGAAAGACTTAAAATTCCAATTTGTGATGATCTAGATCTAAATTAAACTATGCCTTATCTAGAGTAAATAAGTAAAGAGGGAGGCTTAACACGAATACATCTGAAAAGCAATCAATCTGAATCTTACTTAGAATGATTTTTCAAATGGAGCATGGATCAGGCAGCCTTTTTATATTAAAGAATTATTTTGAGTGCTTCTCCTTTCTAAAATGAGAAATAGGGATATCCTGTGTTGACTCGGGTTTCTCCGATCAGATTCTAACTCTCATCTTTATGTAACCATTTTATTTTAATACATAGGTCTCTCTTTGTGTTACAATCAAACTCAAACTGGTTTAGTAATATAAATCTAAAGTTTATTAAAAAGATGAGATCTTATTAACATATGCCACTCCTTTAAAAATGTCTTCTTTGAGATAGTGCAATGCTTACTTTCAAGCAAGTCTGGATGTTCTACTCATGCAGAATATGATATCTCACGTTGGGGACCAGACTGCAAGGAATTGGGCTATGTAAAATTGACAATGATGTGATGAAATCTCTGAATCCATTCTCTTTCCAAACAGAATGGTCCAATAACTTCTAAGCATCAAATAGAATCAAGAGCTTCTGAAATAACCTGGAGAAACTTAAATTCCAACATAGGCCATAAAATAGTAGTTATTCCTTTCAAGGCTAGAGAAAGTTTATAAAGTTGAATATTCTCAGCACTCAAGCAATTCTCAGTGATTTTTTGTTGTTGTTGTTAAATATATTAAATCTAACTCCTATGATTTATTTCTAGCTAACTAAAATCTAAATCACCTGCCAGACAATAAGTTATCCACATTGGCCATAAATATATAGACATAGACTTCTGGTGTGACATCATAGTGAACAGAGGAGGGAAAGGAGTGCTCTCCTTCCCTAGCGATTTTTCTCCCACTGGGTGACTTGAGGCTGGCAAAGAAGCAGGGATGCCTTGGAGACCATGAGGAGAAGTGCGATCTTCATGTTGGAACAGAGGAAACCACCCTGTGGTGCTGGCAGAGAGAGAGGACAGCTGTCATGGCCATCCCTGAGCAGTGACAAAGTGCCTGTGAGGAAGCCAATATCTAAGCAATACAGTGTGATGAGGGAGATAACATTCTAACCCTGGTAATGAAAGGAAACCCATGGAACTACTGAACTATTGAGATAATGAAGGACTCAGAAGGGCTGGAGTGGACTGAAGCTCTGCAGTGAGAGCAACGACTGTGCGATTGGAGATAGTATTTCCCTGGAAAGATGCTTACTTTCTTTTTCAGAAGGAAACACACTTGAGTGACTGAGTTAAATTAAGGAATCAGGATTTTATCTCATCAACAGGACACTAGAAGGAAGAATACTACTTGAACTGCTTATTCTGACTTTAATTTTATCCCTTGCACCTTCCTTTCCTTTCCTTTCTTTTTCAATTCATTGACTGTCTATTTGAACTGATAAAGTGACTGAGTGTGCCAGACCAGAAACCTATATATCGGGTCTTTTCCCGTGTAGAATTGAGAGTATCATGGTAACGTTTCGACGAGGTTGCACTTGTCATCTTCAGGCTGGATTCAAGCTGGTGTCTTCAGCTTCGTGCTTCTAAGAGCAATCTGTGATCATGGCTGCATTCTCTGCTTAACTGCCAGTGGTGCTGTGTTCTGATTGGATGGAGGTCTGGCTGTGAACTGAATTCCAATCCAAACATATATATGTAAAATCTTTGTTCAAACTGTACCTTACTGGGATTTAAATAAAAAAAGCAGCAGCAGCTTGTTGCTAGTTTATACTGGCATTCTAATTTTGATATGCAAGAACAAACATGTTCAAAGCTGATAAGTGGTCATTCAAAGCCTAGAATTATATCTCTGAAATATCCTCTTGATTTCTTCTTCGTCGTCTGCCACATTTATTTTCCTTCCTATTTATTCGAAGTTCTGTTTTTAATAATGCCATAGATAGAATGCTAGGTAATAGGAAACAACAGGATATAACTTAATGTTAGAAGAGCCTTTCACTCTTGATTTTTCTCAGTTACCTAAAGAACACATACATGCTGATCAGAAGTTTGAGCCGCTTTAATATTTCTCTGTTGTTTTATTATCTTAGCTGTTAATAAAATAATCAGTAAGATACCAGCATTGAAATTCATCAACAAACAATAATTGTGTTTACCGTATTTATAGAGATATGGAGAATCTACTTGCAAACCTATTGCTACATTCATTACACATATCCCATAAGCTGGAAACATGGCATTATTGTTATTGTTGCTATACTGCTGCTGCGACGCTCATGTATGTGGCATGACCAATTATAGCTCTTACTTCATGCAGTGCCATAGCCTCTTCAATATTTTGTCTAATAGCACACACCCCAGAATCCCTGTGCTGTTACATAATACATAGGGACAAAAGAAGACAATGGAACTAATCCAAATTAGTCCACTGTGAAGGAAAAGAAATCTTGACAACAACAAAACTCTGCACGAGAAACCAGCCAGAGATTCACCATCGTTTCTGAGGGTTATAAGTGATGGGTACTAAAAACACTAGAAACCCACTTGGGAGTGCTAAAAGATTACTTGATCATTAGCATAATAATCACAGCTGAACTCTCCTGTCTGGTATTCTAATTTTAAAAGTGTCAACTTCCCCATTGTATCAGCTGCAGTTAGCGCTAGGAGTTCACTGGTCTTTTCAATTGGAAAAGAAAAGGATGGGCATCAATCTCTATAGATCTCATGTGCTGATGAACATGTTTATCTCATTCAACTCCTGATCAACAGCACCATGCCAAGTATATTAAGGTAAAGTAATCAAGACAATCTTGAAATGAAAAAGAATGCTTTCCTCAAACTGGCAATATCCTTCAGAAGTATTCAGGCTTCCAGAATTTCCAACTAGCGAGTCACAGTGCTCCTGGGCATCTGGAGAGCACCATGATAAGAAATATTGGCGCCAACTCAGACAAGCCATCTTATCGAATTCTAATATGAGATATGGAAATATTAGTACAAATATGGGTTGGATTAGTGTCGTTTTGGAAAAATTATCACTATCTTGCTAGTAAGGAATTGATAACATAAAGTAACATGAAGAAATGAATTTTCAAAACCTGCAGTTGCACCATCTATATATGCAGTCATGCCATTTTTCTGCATTCTCACATCATTTATTAATTATTTTCATATTTGTTTTCTGGACACCATTAGTTCAGTGTTTCCCAACGTCAGCCATTTTAAGATGGGTGGACTTCAACTCCCAGAAGTCCCCAGCCAGCAACGCTGGCTGGGGA
>JANHGC010309171.1:0-14609 GCA_027560395.1 Boaedon fuliginosus | reverse complement strand
ACCTTGAATTTCACCCGGAAGACCACTGGCAACCAATGCAGCTCGCGGAGGATAGGTGTTATCTGGGTGCACCGAGGCACACCCTTGATCACTCTCGCGGCCGCATTTTGTACCAGCTGAACAATTTACCTCAAACTTGGCAAAGCATAGTAAGATCAGCACTGTCGGGGTCTCCAAAAGGTAGGGCGCCTTTTTGCCCCTATTTTTTGGGAGAAAGAAGACACTTCAGTAACAAGCAGCAACTTTCTACTGAGCAACTGCGGTTTTGCCTCTCTCTACTGAGCATGTGCAGTTTTCAAACTGACTGAGGAACCATATTCAAACCTCTAGGGCGCCATGTTTTATACATCTAAATTCCAGATTTGCCCCAGTGGCAACGGGCCCAAGACACACAGAGCAGCCCACCCCGTCAAGTAAGGTCACCTATGATGTTGGAGGGGGCGTGGTGGCTTAAGAAGGTCTGCAAACGGCTGCGGTCCAGTGCTGTCAAATGAAGGCACGTAACTTGCAAGTGGTCGTGGCTGACGAATGCCTAAGGTTCGGTCACATGATTAAGGGGGGCAGGGGTGATTGGGAGTTGAAGTTGAAATCCGCTCATTGAAAGCATGCGGATGGGGGATTCTGGGAGTTTCTTGGGCTCCATTATGGCCATAAGCCCGGCCTGCCCTCGGCCCAGAGACAGCCTTGCCGGAGCAGAGATATGCACCAGGGGCTTCAGAAGGCCCGCAAATGATGTGGGAGGAGATATTCTTCTCATTTTACCTTTTCAGGAGCCCCTATTGGTTTCTTAGGGCTTCAGAAGCCCTAAGAAACCCATAGAGGCTTCAGAAGCCCTGCAAATGCTGTGGCGCAAATATACTTCTTTAAAAAAAAACCCTAAGCAAGGCCGGGTAATCAGCTAGTACCTAATGGACAGAATCTTGCCAAACTAAAGCTATAATCTTCCAACCTACTAGATACATCCTAAGTGATTATAGGGTGTGACTACTCTGAACCTCTTCCCCCATCCAACTCAGGACCTCACAGTCTCTTTCTCTAGGCCTCTCTCCTAATCCTGTCATATTTTTGTAGGCTTATATGCCATTTCAATCATAAAGTGTCCCCCAGTAGTTTACAGTACTGTAGTAATTGTATTAAAACATACAGTGAATAACACAAAGAGATAAAGCACTATCAGACCACAACAATATCCTCAATATCAGCATTAACACACCACAACGAAAGTGTTCTTTCTTCAAGGTCAATTAAACCTGCCCCAGCATCTCTAGAGCAGTAGAATTGCTGTGTTGATATGGGTAGAACTTTGTTCATTTGTATCAGAATTTCCACACTGAAGCAGTCAGTGCAAGTTTCAATGGACTCCAGGTGATGATAGAGGTCAGGGAGGCCTGGAGGAATGTTGTCCATGGGGTTGTGATGGGTCAGACATGACTTTGCAACTAACAACAACAACCAGAATTTCCTGTTCTCCAGAGGATCCAGTGATGGGCTCGATGACATCAGTTTGGGCTCCGCCCCTTCCTCAGGCAAGTCAATTGTCAAAGGGATGGAACTGTCGACTAGCTCCAACATCACTTGCCTCTTGAAGGTTCAACTCCTTTCTTCTTCGTACAAAGGAATCTGGCCCTTTTTCTAGGAGATATTCTTCTCATTTTACCTTTTCAGGAGCCCCTATGGGTTTCTTAGGGCACCGCTTAAAACCGCCCCTCACCCCACCTCCAGGGCTTGAAGGAGATCGCATTGGCCTGAGGTGGAGATGGTTTAGTGAATTTGCCTTCCTTTTCTCACTCAGTGGGTCGGGGAAGATGAGGATCGGGCAAAGAGGATCAGCATGCTGACAGCAGAGCCGGAGGAAGGAGAAAGAGAGCGCATGCTTCTCCCCGATTCCCGGCCGTCAGCTTCAAAGGAAAGTGCCGCCTGGCAGCCACACCTGTTTCAGCCTCATTCCCCCAGCAGACGGAAGACAATTAATTATTGGAGCTGCGGCTAGCGCGATTTGCCTTGCTGGGTTCAGGGAAGCCGCTTCATGGCCATTAAAGGCTTTCCCCTCTGCTGGGTTTTTCCGTGCGCGGGAAGAAGGATGTGCAGGCGCATCAGGGCTGCCGTGGGTGACAGCAAACCTGCCCGCCATTTCCCTCGGCTCTTACTCCAGGGAAGCATCCCTCTAGTCAAGAAGGAGAACGATCGACAGAGCTTTCAAGTGTCCTTGCCATTGAGCGCTACAGGTGTTGGCCACCAAGCGGCAGTGCTCTTTAAAGGGTGGAACAAGACCTGCTTATCTTCAAACCGTGAGTTGGGGTTACTGTTAGAGGCTTGCCCATGCACACGGAGGAGAAAATTCCTCTTATGGGCCTACCCACAAGGGGGTTAGTAACATCTTTCCTTCTGCGCCCTCTTAACTCCATAGGTGCTCCAGGCTTGCTTCATGGGCACATGGCCGTGGCATACCTTGACCCTACAAACCATGCACATCACTAAGCGAGACAGTGGTCACACAAAAAAAAGAATAAAATAAACATAAAAATAAGAGGAAGATAACAGGGAGCCATGGGGCAGTGACTATATTAGAAACTAAGCGAGTCTATATATTTATTTCAGAACCATGGAAGGCTCATCGCAATCCACACCCCAAGGGCCCCCCATTCCTCTGTCATGGGAAGAACTCTCCTCTAGGATTGAGACGATGATACAGACCAGACTGTCTGCGCCCTCAATTCATCAGGAGGTGAATTGAATTGAATTGACTAAAGACAAAGGGAAGAAAAGAACCAGGTCAATTATTAGTGGCCACTCTAGAAACAAGGGCCCGAAAAGCCTTCCAGACCAAGCCCAATCGGTCCCACTGGAATTCTCAGACGATGAACGAGAAGAATCAGAGAGACCAGACACGCCACACATGGCAGATGTTTCTTCTGTGGATGATGAATCGTTGGATGAAGAGATAGAGGAACTCCTGCCTAGTAGATCGGATAGACCTTTTGCACCAGAGGTCTTCTCCAAGATCTACAAACATATCAGCCATATCCTCAACCTCAAGCAAGCTGAGCAACCAGAATTACCTTCTACCTACATGCAAGAGTCGGAGTTTGACACATTCTGTTATGCCTCAGGAACAGCAAGCCCCGGTGGGCTTCCATCTTCCACCAACGTTCATGAGATTGATAACGAGATCATGGGGATCACCAGCTACCTACAAGGCTCCCAAGTCCAAGGTGGCCAAGCTTTACAGAGTCTCCGAGGAACAGGAACCGGTCTTTAAACTACCAGTGGTTGATGCTCCCGTGGCATCATCAGGGCCCCCATCATTCCTACCATCTGATTCAGAAGGGTTCCCTAAGAACCCTCAGGACAAGAGGATAGAGGTGTCTGCGACGGTCCTTTGCAGAGTCATCTGATGTCCTCAAATTGACAGCGGCAGCTTCCCTGGCCAATAGGACCACAGTCCTATGGCTCCAGCGCTTCGTGGAGCAGGAGAAACTGTCCAAAACTGTAAGGGCTGAACTCCGCACCATGGCTTCACTAGTGGCCTTCTCGGCAGATGCTACTTACGACTCAATGAACTCTTCCGCCAGGTCGATCGTGGCACGATGATCCATTTGGCTCTGAAATTGGGAAGACAACGCGTCAGCGCAAGGTAAGCTGGCTGACTTACCATTTAAGGGCTCCAAACTCTTTGGAGATGGCCTTGAGCCTTTCCTAACTGAGTCCAAAGGCAATTGTAAGGCTCTACCCACCAAGCCTAAGCCAAGACAACAGCCATATTCCTCTTGGCATAAATTTCCCTTTCGATCATTTCAGGCCCAGCTGTACTCCAGACGAAACAACAGCTCCTCTAGAGGATGTTACTCGGCTTGGTACCCTCGCGGCCCAAAGCCAAAGCCACGTCAGTCTAGGCCTAACCCACCAAAACCCACCAAACCACAGCAATGACTGCTCCTCAGCCCCCCCTATAGGAGGTTGCCTAGCCCTATTCCTCGGTTGTTGGAAGGAGATTTCCATGGACCGGTGAGTGAGGGAGATGGTGACAAGAGGATACTCCCTGAAATTCAAGGCCTTACCACCAGGGAGATACATCCAGGTGAGAAAATCCTCGTGTATAGTCAAACATCTGCGTATGTGGAAGGCCATTTGGCACCTTCAGAAAATCCTAACAATAGAGCAGGTGCCGACTCCTCAATGGGGTCTGGGGGTGTACTCCCACTTCTTCACTGTGCCAAAGAAGTCAGGAGATACCAGAGCCATCTTAGACCTAAAGTGGCTGAATCACTGATGATCAGACCGGCATTCAAAATGTAAACCTTGAAATCCATTCTGAACTCCATCAGGCACGGTAACTTCATGGCCTCCCTGGACTTGCAGAAGGCCTACCTGGATATCCCCATTCTACCATCTCACAGGAGATTCCTGAGGTTCAACTATGCGGGATCTCATTTTCAGTTCCTGGCCCTTCCATCCGGTCTTATGTTGGCTCCCAGGGTGTTCTCAAAGATTCTCATAGCAACCATAGCCCACCTGTGGCTGCAAGGCCTGGCCATTTACCCATATCTAGACATCCTGGTGAAGGCACCATCACGACACATGGCGGTAGCCCACCTGGAACAGACAATGAGCCTCTTATAGTCCCTAGGTTTTGTCATAAATATGGAGAAGAGCACGTTGGTGTCCTCCCAGAAGATAGTTCATCTGGGAGCCACCATAGACTCTATTTCCTACAAAATATTCCTTTCCCCAGAGAGGAGGGGCAAGACCCTGACCCTTACCATGATGACGCTCCAGTCAATAGAGGAACGACATTCTGACATATCCAGCCTCCTGGGCATGTACTGTTCATGTCATGGGATAATTCCCTGGGCCAAATACCAGTCAGCACTCCAAAACCAGCTCTTACCATATCAAGAGCACATTGCTCTACGCAGACACAGGAACATTCTCCTGCGTCGGCACTCCAAGACGGATCTATATTGGTGGGCCTTGCCCCAGACCGTCCATGGCGGGTCACCAATATCAGTGTAGGACCGTACCTCCATCCACACAGATGCCAGCCTAACAGGATGGGGGGGCACACATGTCAACCGCTCGGTACAGGGCCTCTGGAACCCATCGGAGAGGAACCGCAGCATAAATTACCTCGAACTAAAGACAATTCTACTAGCTCTAAAAAAGCTGGAGAGGTTGGTGGAAAGAAAAGACATCATTATTTACACCAACAACATGCCAAAGCCCACATAAACAGACGGGGGCACGAGGTCCCCACAACTTCAATGGCTGGCAAGGCAGATCTTTTCCTGGGCAGAGATCCATCTGAGCTCGTTGGTGGTGGAATATGTCCCAGGGTCACAGAACTCGATGGCTGATTGGCTAAGCAGAGAAATGACAGATGGGGCGGAATGGAGATTGCACCCCAATGAGTTCAAGGATCTGGCCTGGGGCCCATGGAACTAGATCTTTTCACTTGCCACCTGAACTCCCAATTCCCATACTTCTTCAGCAGGGGCCCTTGTCCAGGGTCAGAAGCGATGGATGCCCTGCACAGGGAGTGGCCGAAGGGAGTATGCCTTTCCCCCCACAAAATTAATTCCCAAAGTGGTGGGAAAGCTAAGAAAAGAAAAGGCAGAAATCATCCTCATAGCCCCATTTTGGCCCCACAGACTTTGGTTTGTGGACTGGAGGGAACTCTGTGTCATTCCCCGAATAGCACTCTCTCCTCAAATAGACCTGCTCTCGCAAGGCCCAGTGCACCATCCACACCTTTCCAACCTTTACCTCTCGGCATGGAGCTTGAACGGAGACATTTAACTAGTTGCGGGTATTCATTATCGGTCATAGAAACATTGATGGCGAGCAGGAGAGCCTCTACAGATAGACTGTACAATAGTACATGGTCAGCCCTAATTAAATGGTGTAACATACACGAGGTTCAACTGACGAAATTACGGGTCTCCGAATTGCTGGGTTTTCTGCAACAATGATTAGATAAAGAGTTGAGTACAGCCACGCTCAAAGACAAGTCTTCGCTGTCGCGGCAGTTTTAGGTTATGACAAGGGTGCGAAGCTGTCTAGACATCCCTATGTGAAACAGTTTTTGAAAGAGTGTTTCGCTCATCAATCCCCGTCCCGTGGTGAGGGCGCCAACATGGGATTTGGGGTAAGTGTTACAAGCCCTGTCCAAACCCCCGTTCGAGCCCTTAGCTTCCTGCCCTTTGAAGGAGTTGTCCCTTAAGGTATCATTCTTAATTGCAATTGCCTCTGCGAGAAGGGTATCAGAATTGACAGCCCTATCGATGGCATCAGACTGTGTTACCAAACATTCTGATAGGATGGTCCTATGAATCGATCCAATGTTTATGCCAAAAGTAAACTCTGTATTTCATAGAGAGGCTGAGGTTATTTTACCCTCCTTTTATCAAAAACCCTCAAGAACGGGAATGGCACACGCTGGACGTTAGGCGTGTCTTCCTATTCCATTTAGATCATACCGCAGAGTTTAGGCGCTCTGAAGCCTTATTTTTATTATTCCAGTGGAACAAATGCGGCCATAAAGCATCCCCTTCCACTATTGCCAAGTGGATTAGTCAAACTATTGTTTTGGCCTACTCATCCCTAGGCCTAGTTCCTCCTAAAGGAATCCTAGCCCACTCAACTAGAGGGGGCATGTCATTCGATTGAACAGGTGTGCAGGGTGGCCACCTGGAGCTCCCCTAACACCTTTGTATGCCATTATAAGGTGGACAAATTCGCCTCTCAAGGGATCGAATTCGGTCAAAGAGTTTTGCAATCTGTTTCCTTGTCCCATTATTCAGCCCACCCTTAATACAGCTGGGGTAGTGATGCCCAAACTGACATCACCGAGCCCTTCACTGGATCTTCTGGAGAATGGATAGTTGGTCACTTATCATGAACGCCCATTCTCAGTGGATCCATGATGGGCTCGGTGCCCCACCCGTCCTGAGGAAGGCAAAACAAGTTATTTATGTGTAACTGTGGTTGTAGTTTAATGCACAATACTGGCTAATTCTGAGTTGAAAAATGAGTTTTATGGTCAGATGTTGGTGGAGCTTCTGAATTTCGTTTATGCTTGTTTATGTCTGAGCTAGTCGGGAGTTCTACCCCTTCGACAATTGACTTGCCTGAGGAACTGAGGAAGGGGTAGAGCCCAAACTGACATCACTGAGCCCATCATGGATCCCCCGAGAATGGATGTCCACAGTAAGTGACCAACTAACCATGTTATGGACAACATGGAAATTCCCCACTCCAACTTATTAAATGTAGAATTAGGGAGTAAGTAGTACATGAAAATTAACTGGCATCTTTTTGCAGTACACTCATTCACTTTTATTTAATGATGACACTCATTGTCTTTATTGATGACAAGCATAATCTCAAATATGGATTTGTGTCAGTGAGAAATAATGGATGTGCAGGAAGCCTTTGAACTTCTTTGCCAGAAGTTAGTAAAAGCTAGGTCAGTGTTTTTCTAACTTGGCAACTTTAAGATGTGTGGAATGCAACTCCCAGAGTTCCCCAGCCGGCATGAAGTCCACAACATCTTAAAATTGCCAAGTTTGAGCTAGGTCAGTGATATATAAAAAGAAATGCTGAGAGATTATTTTCAAACATTGTCTAAAAACATGATGAAAGAGATTGATGTACACATAAATGTCTGTAACTGCACTTCCTCAACAATTTTTGACTTCACGGGCACATACAGTACGGTGAGGCTAGTTATGGCGCACGAGCATTTATGCCTGTAGGAATTGCAGTCAGTCACAATAGATTGTATCTGCTATGAGAAAAAACTACCTATGGGGAGAGAGAGAGAAAGACTGGTATCAGCTGGCACTCTTCCTTTCAGTCTGGACCCATATTTGTCTTTCTTCTGCTTCTATCCTGATAGTGAAGGGTTTTGGGAGTCATTTTCTGTCAGTGGAGGGCTATATGAGTGAGTATTGTTTGTTTCATGTTTTTTGCAGACCCCTCCTGCAATACTGTACTGCTGTGGGACCCCAGGGAACGATGTATGTCAAATAGTTTGGAAACTAGTAGTTAATAAAGAACTATACAGGTAGTCTAGTTACAACCAAAACTGAGCCCAAAATTTCCATTGCTAAGCAAGGCACTTGTTAAGTGAGCTTTGGCCCATTTTGCCACCTTTCTTATTACAGGTGTTAAGTGACTGCAGCTGTTAATAACACGGTATTTAAGTGAATCTGGCTTCCACTTTGACATTGCTTATTAGAAGGCTGCAAAAAGTGATCACATGACCCCAGGACAATACAACTGTCATAAATGCATGTCAGATGCCAAGCGTCCAATTTTTTTTTTTAATAAATTTTATTATTTAAAATCACACATTTCATTCTATATTGAGCAGTGAGCATTCTAGGTATTCACAATATACATACCAAGTGTCCGAATTTTGATCACTTGACCATGGGGATGCTGCAAGAGTCGTAAGTGGTCATAAGTCACTTTATGTGCCAGTGTCACTTCTAACAGTCACTAAAAAAATGGTTGTAAGTTAAGGACTACCTGTAGTCTCCATATATGGGAATAGTAAAAAAAAAATAATAGCAGTAGGGGAAAGGATTGTTTTGGTTTTTACTGAGGACCTATTTCTTCCATATAGTTGTTCTAGATTTGTTCTAGTTATTTTCCCATTGTGGTGCCTAGAAATGGATTTCTTTCTTAAAGGGTAGCATTTTTCTTAAGCTTTTCAAGGGGACAGGTCCTCATACTATTTTTAAATTCAGGAATACTGTGACGGTTTGAAAAAATGCATATGGTACTTACGTTGTCTGAATTTATAGTTCAACATCTAATGCTTTATTTATATTCTGGAATTAGAAACAGGGATCTTCTTATCAAATGTCATTGAAAATGATTAGAAAAGAAAGCATTGTTAGTTTTATCTAATATTCCCGTCTAGAGCCATGATAGTATATTATAGTTCAGGACTTTTAACATTTCACTGGCTTCAACATCACACATTCTCCCAACAACTTGGATGCATATCCAGATAGGCAGTATACTCGTGATAGAGTTTGTGTGTGTTCATTCAGATGTTGTAGCTATTCAGATATGGGTGTGCATTTATTCAGATATTTTAGTACTGTTGGAAATTCCTATTATTTTTTTAAAAAACTGAAATGAAAACTGGAACTTGACTCACAAGGAAGTCGGTGTTATAGGGAAAATCCTATAGCTTTTCCCTCACCCTTCTGTCCTTTGGAGTGTTCATTTTGGTGCTGGGATAATTAGCAAGAAAAGAAATAATGCTCATCTTTACATTTATTGGAGAGGAAGGATTCCAAGAGAGGAAAATGCACTAGCTCTGGCTGTTTACCTAACATCCTCTTGAATGTGAGACAAACAAAAGAGTTCAGTATGTAACTGATCTTATCAGTGTCAGGCAGTAGCATCTACTGGTAGGAGGGTTCTGAGGGTTCTGAACAAGTAATTAAGGTGAGCTTGTTAATTTGAGGTTAGCACTTTTTAGGCATGTTCTATGTTGCAGAAAATAGCTTATTTAGGCAATCTATTGGCTCTTCAAGGAGGTGGGGGGAAACATCAGTCAAGCACAGGAAAATATATGCTAACTGACTCTAATGGTGAACATATAACTGAGAGAGGGAGGTACTGTAAAAGTCATAAATGTGAGCATCAGTCACCAAATCATTTTTTCATTACCATTGTAACTGCAAACTATTGCTCTCCGAGCCACCTGCATACAAATAGAAATGGGTATTTTCCAATTTAATGAAGTTTCCAATTTTGTAAACATACAGCTTTACATAGATCAGGGGTGTCAAACTGGATTTCTTCGAGGGCCAGATTAGCATTGTATTTCTGCATGGGCCGGGTGGAGAGTGGGGAAGATGGGAAGATGGGACAGATGCCTTCTGTAGCACCCTGCCGGCCAAAATGGGCCATGGGGGGGCTGTGTGGCTCTCCGTGACTTGTTTTTGGCCTCCATGTCCTCCCGCAGCACTCTGCTGGCCAAAATGGGGGATGGGGGTGTGTGCCCCTCATTTTTGGTCTCCTGCAGCACTCTGCTGGCTGAAAATGGGCTGTGGGGGGGCACATGAGCCCCCCCACCCAGGCCAGCAGAGGCACTGATGGCTGGTCCTTTAATATTTCCAGGCCAGCCCCACGGGCCAGATATAAGCACCCTGCGGGGCAGATGCAGCCCATGGGCCTTGAGTTTGACACCCCTGGCATAGATGATACATTCTCTATTGGAAAAATAATTTATTATCACGTGGGTGTTTCTGAGGTACTATAGTCAATTAATATCTTTGCTTAGAATTGTTTTGGTTCCTATAGAAGAATATTTGTTAATTAATTAATTAATCAATTAATTATATTTTTATGCTGCCCAATTCCCGAAGGACTCTGGGTGGCTTACAACATGGATAGCAATAACACTTAGATTTTTTTTATATACTGCTTATCAGAGCTTTACAACACTCCCCAAGCAGTTACAGAGTCAGTTTATTGCCCCCACAATCTGGGTCCTCATTTCACCGACCTTAGAAAGGAAGGAAGGCTGAATCAACCTTGAGCCTAGGGATTTGATCTGACAAACTGCTGAATGAGTCAGCAGAACCTGCAGTGCTGCATTTAACCACTGTGCCACCGAGACTCTTTTTTTATTTGTAGTTCAGGTTTGAATTGCAGGATCCTTGGTGATCTCCTGACCTTGGTTGTTCTCTTGAACACTTTCATTACCAAATTAGGCAACATCCAAGAATTAGTCTGGTTATTTATTGGAGATTTTGGTATGACATTTCAAGAGGTGATCTTTGCAAATAACTTAGCCATATGCAATGTACAATTTAGTTAAGAGATGTTTGCTCATCGGTCATTCTGAGTAACTGCTGTCAGGCATGTTAAATGTATACAATTTAATTGTGGACATAAAGAAAGTACATGTGTAAACTTTTTTTGTTTTTTTAAATATGCAGTGGTAGTTTATGCAGTATAGGTAGTCCTCATCTTATAACCATTCGTTTAGCGACCGTTCAAAATTACAACAGCAAAAAAAAGACTTGTGACTGTTTTTCTCATTTATGAACTGTTTTAGCAACCCCATGGTCACCTGATCGGATGCTTCACAACTGATTCATATTTATGATGGTTTTAGTATCCTGGAGTCGTGTGATCATACTACTGAGCAACCTACTGAGAAGCAGAATCAATGGGGAAGCCAGATTCACGTAATAACCATCTTACTAACTTAACAACTGCCCTGATTCATTTAACATCTATGGCAAGAAAGATGGCAAAATGGGGCAAAGCTCACTTAATTTTTGTCTTGCAGAGACAAAACAGAAATTTTGGGCTCAGTTGTCATACATCAAAGGCTACCAGTATTTATCCATGAAATAATAAAAAGTACATGTGTGTTACCACTTTATATTCATAAGACAAAGTGTTTAAATGAAGTTGCTTTCCTACGATAAAAATTGGGGGGAAAACTTCACACAATGAAACATGATTGCCTAAAAATAAGTACAGTTAGTCCTCGGCTTATGATCACAACTGAGCCCCAAAATTCTGTAGCTAAGCCAAGTTATTTGTTAAGTGAACGTTGCCCCATTTTACAACCTTTCTTGCCACAGTGGTTACGTGAATCACTGCAGTCAAATTAGTAACACAGTTGTTAAGTGAATCTGGCTTCCGCATTGACTTTGCTAGTCAGCAAAAATTTGAAAAAGGTGATCACATGACTCCAGGACATTGCAGTTGTCATAAATATGAGTCAGTTGCCAAGCGGTCATAAAGACACTTTTTACAATTGCAGTGTAACTACACTAAATACACTGTTGTAAACTGAGGACCCCTGTACCAATCGTTTAAGAATTTAGGCTAAGAATTAATTGGCTACCATCAGTAGAATTACTTTGGAATATTTAAAACTTCGATTGATGATTTAGAACAATCAACAGTCCCTAATCATAGCTTGAAATGTGACCCTTCAGTTAAATTGGCAACATTCTTTTAGAATTAGGAACCTTGGTTGTATGCTGGGTGTTCTCCCCCCCTCCTGCAGTGTTTGCTTAAAGTTAATCTTAAAGCAAGAATGAACTGTCGATTTCCACATTATATTCACCGTCTCTCCCATCGCCCCTGTGATTATTTTTTTCAAATCTGCTTGATAAGTTTTCTTTCTTCTTTTTCATCTTATACTGGCTGAAATGAACACACAGCTCTTCTGTCTTGAATTGCATTCTTTTAAAAACCATTGATCTGAACACAGCAAAGCCTGAGGTTTTATGCATCATAAGAATGGTTAATTATTACTCTTTATGGTAATGTTTTCATGCTGTTCTGATAGCAGTAAGGCCATGTGGGAAGTTTAATGGTTTCATTTCTCATGCTGCTGTTTCCTCTTCTGGCGTTAAGGCAACAGACAAATGGTTGGATTTCATTCACATTATTTCACTGTTTTAATGCTGCCAGAACAGCTTGAATTTCAATCATGGAGGAATGGTAATCTTGCCAGTCCTGTACTATCTTGAGATGGAAGTGATATTGTTCTTATATGATGCTGAATGTTTTGTACTATTGTGGTTATAACCAATAAAGGAGAATCTTTGTACCTCAGGGTTGAAATGAGGTTGGTGCTCTCTGAGCTTGACTGTTTTCTTCCAGATGTTTCATTACCCAAACTAGATAACATCATCTGTGCTACTGTAGAACTGATGATGTTCACCTAGATTGGTTAATGAAACGTCGGCAAGAAAATAACCAAGGATTCCTTATTATGGTTATAAAAATAAATAATTATGGTTATAAAATTAAATAAATAAAAATAATTTTCATAGTGGTTAATAAAATAATATGGATGGCCTATGTTGTTAAATTGGAATTAAAGATGGTGTGACACTTATTCTCCCCTCTCCCATTTCCATATTCGTATGTATGTATGTATGTATGTATGTATGTATGTATGTATGTATGTGTATACACACACATACAACCAATTCCCTCAAAAATAAGATCTATCCCAAAATAAGACCCAGCATGGTTTTTACGTCTGCGTCTAATATAAGCCGTACCCCCCAAAAAATAAGCTCTACTTAAGAGCCTGTGGAGCCGGTCAGCCAGCCATTCCATCTGGTTCCTCGTAGTGCCATGGCCACAAGGTGAGGCGGGGTGGTGGTGAAGCTGCCCCATGCGCCCCATACCTGCTTACCTCAGGGTCCCACAGCCAGGCCACCCACACCCTGACACCTGCTTCGCAGCAGCAGGACCAGCAGCCATGTGAAGCAGGAGTACAGATGGCCACCGGCCTACTTCTTCTGCAGCTGCAATGGAGCGGGAGGCTGAGTGGTGTGCTGGTGCTGCGGCTCTGGGGCAAGGCAAGGCAGGCATCAGGGCATGGATGGTCTGGCTGTGGCGGCCCTAAGGTAAGCCGGTGTGGGGTGTGTTGGGCAGCTCTATCTTTGCCTTGTGGCGGCAACACTAGTGCATTGTGTAGCTACCTGTCCCACCGGAACAAGCAGAAGAAGTTGGCCTCCCGTACATGAAAAAAAAGAAAGAAAGACATCCTCTGAAAATAAGCCCTAGCACTTATTTTGGGGGACACAAAGAAATAAGACCCACCTTATTATCAGAGAAACACGGGTATCAAAAATCCAAAAGAAATAAGGGCATCCAAGATGAAAAAAGGGACCATTCCCCCGGGTGCATTTGACCTCAGGATGAAAGAGACTTGAGAAGACGGGCAGCTTTTCATTTTAGTGAGCCACAATGTCACCTGAGATTATGTCAAGCCTTGACTGCGTCTTTTTTTAAAATGTAGTACATACAAGTATAAAGCTTTGGATCATTTTCCTCGATAAATACATGAACATACATCATATTTTAGACTCATTTGCTTAATTGGGTTCTCTTTAGTTTTAGGACTTGTGTGCAAAACAACATGTTTTAGGTCATATTTATTCAGAAATATTGGATTTGAAAGGATTCACAACCTTTTAAGCACGTTTATGGTAGTACTAAATTGGAACTTTGCTTTCTGGCTCACCTCCCTTAACAAAAGATGCTGACATCACTGTGATTGTGTCATCTGCTTGTACTGGGAAGGAAATAACATTAAGAGTGGTTAGGGAAGACTTGTTGCCACATAGCAGGCAAACATAATATGTTAACAAACTATTTTGCTAAACTTTGTTTGTTGAGCAACAAACTTTTTCAGAATCTCAATTTCATTAAAACCAGAATCAGAACATGCAAAATATTGGCATCTAGCCCAAGGGTATTTTAGAGTAGCCTTTCTCAGCTTCGGTTCTGTGGGTCAAATCATGATTAAATGAAAGCACTCCTTTCTTGGCCTGTTGAAATGGAAGTTGTATGCATAATGTATGTTTTTAAAGCTTGGGCTTATCCTTTTTTAAACAATAGTTTTATTAGAAATTACAATAAAATAACATCAAAATACTAAAACAATAAAAATACAGAAAAAAATAGAAATAGAAAAGACAGATAAAAATATAGTAAAGAAAAAGAACGACTTCCGGGTTAGCTGTAAAGCTGAAAGGCAGTCTTTATCAGACTGTCCGCCCTTTGATCTGTAAAAACCTTGAAAACAGCGTAAATCA
>JANHGC010286437.1:0-14805 GCA_027560395.1 Boaedon fuliginosus | reverse complement strand
TAAGAGGTCACCATTAATCCAACAAGTATATGTCTATTGAATTAGACATATTAAATTGGATATTTTTATACTGAGTCCACGTGCCGCTTCAGAGCTTACCTTGCTCAGCCGGTGCCGCTGGGAAGGGGCAGATGGACGCGGTCAGCGCTAATATTCTTTCCGGTTGAGCGCAACCCTGCAATTATGCAAACTGGTTAGAATATCATCACTGGTTGTTGCCATTAAAATCACTTTAAAAATTAAAAATCACTCCTTTGAATTCTGGTGCTGGACAGTAGGTTGAGAATATCTCAACCTACTGGAACAGGCCATCTGACATTAAATGAAGTAAAATCCGACTGTTTAGCTTTATTGAAGCTAAAATTTCAATATCCAGAACCTAATCTATTTTAAAGGCAACAGTCATCACAGAAGGCCTGGGAGGGGGAAAATGGGAATTGAAAAGAGGTAAAAAGGCAAGATGCTTAGATTCCATCACTAACAACAAAACAAGTATTCAAAGAAGCAATTGTTGACTAAACAGTCCTAGTTTAATGGTGTCTCTTTGGTCATAAAAATAAGTGACTGAACAAATAAGCAACAAACTTGTAAAGCTCTGGGCGAAGTCTATTTCTTTCTCATAGAACCACCAATTTGACATTAAATATACAATACTCATTCTCATCACATAATTAACAATATAAAAGGAAATTTAGAGATAGGTTGCATCTTGAAGCCTAGCTACTTTGGATCCTTTAAAGGTTGTTGAGAACCCTAGAATTCAATGCTAAATAAATAATTCTGTGTTCTCTAATATGGAAGCACAAACATAAAAAGCAGTACATTCAAAAAGGCTCTTATACTCCAAATGGATTAGATTTAACAGATGAAACAGATCCCTAAAGCTTTCTTACCAAGGGCTGCCGGTTGTGTTGTTGTTCTTAGTAGTGGTGGTGTCCAAAAAGGATCTGCCAGTGAACAAAGATAAAGTATTAGATAGGCTACAGTTATAGATAAAGCATGAAGTTACATTCTGAAATCATATACGCATACTACACAAGGTTAAAAGCAGATTGATTTTGAGATTTTGAAATTGACATTACTGAGCATTCAATCACAGTAACAAATATATTGTCATGAAATACTCTGCAATCACCAAGAAGGAGTTTTTGTTTCTTCCTTTGTTTTCACAGCACAGTAGCAATAGCATTTAGACTTATATACCACTTTACAGTGCTTTTACAGCCCTCTAAACAGTTTACAGAGTCAGCATATTGCCCCCAACAATCTAGGTCCTCATTTTATCAACCTTGGAAGGATGGAAGGCTGCATCAACCTTGAGCCTGGTGAGATTTGAACTGCCAAATTGCAGACAGCTGGCGGTCAAAAGAAGTAGCCTGCAGTGCTGCATTCTAACCACTGCGCCACCATGGCTTAGCAGTTCAAATAATGCAAAATAGAGACGTGCAACAGATGAGGAGGAAAAGATAGGTTGGGCAGGGAGACACAGCACCTGCTTGGAATTTTTAAAAAACATCTACCATGTGCACTGAAATCCTTAGATTTGATTTGGAACTTGAATGCAATCATATATTCTCCATTCAAAATTATCCATATCCAAAATATTGGATGAGTCTGTTCAGATAGCAATGGTTTCTGCTGTAGTTGATAGAGCTAAAGTTATAATATCACAGCTAAACCCTGAATAAGTAATATTACACCAATAAAGGTAATTTTGTGATAAGAGGTGGATGGGCTCAATTACGGCGGTGATGGGTTCACTGTTGAAGACTTGAAAGACTTGAAAGACCAGCTTAGGGACAGATGATCATGGAGAAAATCTATCTGTGTCAGGAGTCTCCAACCTTGCCAACTTTAAGACTTGTGGACTTCAACTCCCAGAATTCCTCAGCTCCTGATCTGTGTGGTTGTTCAGAGTTATCACTGACCTACAGCACTTAATCTATTTAATAGAAATGTGTATCGTACGACTAGATAACAAACACTGAAACAAACACAAAGCAAAGGCTAGTTGCTGTTAGTTTAGATTTTACAGTTAGATCCTCACCCCCTGCTTTGCAGATATTATTTAAAAATCGACCTATTGTCAGCAATTCAAAATATGTCAATAAACAAAGAAAAAAGATGAAAACACTTTGCACTTATTCCATCCAACAAACAAAAAGTGTCCTGGCTTTGCTTATTTTGCTGGACATGAAAATATCCAAATTACCATAACAATGGACGGTCCAGATTTTACTGTGAGATATTCGTCCCTGGGTGTAAAGGCTATCTGGGCGCAGGAGAATAATCCAATATGCTCCCAAATAGGCTCATTTTCAAGGAGAGAGTGACATGTTTCAAAAATGAACAGAAGTCCAGATGGATAATACTGACTTATTTGGACAGCATCGTGTTGGTCAGGTGACCTGGAACAACCCCCCCTCTCCATCTCCAAATTGTCCATTCAACTGTAGACTTCAAATAATAAAAATGTACATTGAAATAGACTTCTAGTGTCTCAGCATTACCTGCTGTTGTAGGAGCACCCACTGAAAAAGAAAAAAAACCAATTTGATTACATTTCAATAGATTTACTCTGATAGTTTAGCCACACAATGACTTTATTGATATGCATATATCCATTTCTTATCATACTGCTTGTAAAGTGGATACAATGCCCAGAAGAATAGTGTTTGCTTTGTTTTGCTAAGGCTGCAAAAGTTACTCACCTGTGCTCATTTCTGTGCCAACTGTTTGGTTTCAAGAGGCCACTTCAAGAGTACAAAAAAGTGAAAAGACTACATTTTCCCATAGCTATTCAACGTAATTAAATGGCTCTCTTTGCCTGCACTGCAATCATTATGTAGCTAATTTTGCTTGGATACAAGATTTTCTGGTGATATTATGTGACTATTTCAGGGATGTTGAAATTATTGTCTAATTTGAGAGAGTTATACATCTGCTGCTCTGCCAGGCATTATCAAAATACTCCCCCATACTATAACATAACCTTAAGATGATGGCTCAGTAGAGTCATTAAGCTAAATGCTTTTTTTTACTACTCTCTCTATATAGAATCCTGCCTTATATTTATCCATCTTGTCCTAAAATTCCCTGCAGAGAACATGATCTCTCTGTGGCTTCCTCTGTTTAAACATTACTCAGCTATATCTTCCTGGGATATATCTAACTGCACTGGTTACCAGGAGACTTTGGGGTGGGATTCAAAATTCTGGTTATCACTTATCAAGCCTTTAATGGCCTTAAGGCTGTTTATCTGAGGAAATGTCTGTCTACTGTGGCTTCTGTGACTGTTCTATGCAATCAGAGTTAGCATGCTTTGGATTCCATCAGCTATCACTGGTATCACTTCATGGGGCCAAAAAACCAGAGATCTGTTACAGCGCCTGGCCTCTGAAATGAGGTCCCTCCCGAGATTCATATGACCCGCAATGTATTTAAATAAAGTCTTAAAACTTGGCTCTCCTCCCCAACACACACACACACACTCATGGGTCTCCACTACCATAGTGCAACAAGTTAACCTCAGTTGTATGCCAGGTTGGCACAGCATTTTTCTTCAGGTAAAAGTTGCTGACAAATATATTTCTGCAAGTCTGATTTTGCCCACCTAACTTTTTTTTTCTTGGTGAATCCTATCCCTTTATAATTTTATAGCCATCATTTTCTTCTGGGTTTGTTTGTTTGTATCCTGGTTTTCACTAGGTGAGTTAGAATATTAAGTTCCAACACAAGTACACTAAGATGTACAGTCACTTAACATTAACTACGATGGGGAGGCACTCCCCCCATAAAAATATGTATATTGATCTCATCACAGGATGAGGACGTACCTGAACAAATGACACCAGCATCTTCCTGATGGTTGCAATTATGATTTCCCCAGCCTGAAGTTTGACATTCCCAAAGATAGGATTCATACCCACTGCAGTGAACATCATCCAAGAGAATAGGACCATATCCTTGTCCAAAATAGGCTCCATCTTTAGCTGCAATAGCTCGTCCACATCCAAGTTGTCTGCATACTACTGCTGCATCGTTTAGATCCCATGAATCATCACAAACTGTCCCCCATTCTCCATAGGCACGCCGAACTTCAACGCGGCCTCGACATCTATCCCCTCCATTTACCAATCGGAGCTCTTAAAATTTAATTAATGAATCAATTAGTATGATTGCTCTTCTTGACAATTCACAAATTTAATAAGCAGATCTGTGATACTCAGAACCTACCCAACCTTGGCTGATCTTGAAACAAATAAGCAGGGCTGACTCTATTGGGATTAAGTTTTCTTGAAGGTCATTAGGAAATGCCAAATGTATTCTTGTTTGGGAATTTTAAGAAAATTTAAGGAGAAGATGATGGCAATCTCTTCTATATTGTTACTGGAAAATTAACATTTTTCACACAACTATTCAATAGAGCTATTTTTCTTTTCTTGAAGACCTTGGAAGAAAATGGGCATACTGAGATTTTGTGCTTCGGTTTCCAGCACCCCCAACCAAGAGGATGCTAGAAAAAGATTACAGGAAGAATAACAACAACAACAACAATATGGTTCATTGATATTGCAACAGCAGGTGACACATGAATTGAAGAGAAACAACTAGAAAAAATAACAAAATACTGCGATCTGCAAATTGAACAATTATAGAGGATGAAATCAATAGTACCAACAGTTGTACCAATATTAATAGGAGCTCTTGGAGCAATACCCAAAGGGCTGCCTAGATACATGGAAATTTTGAACTTATCAGACCTGAATATGCTGATTTTGCAAAAAAAGCACCTTACTCGGAACTGCCTATATACTCAGAAGCTACCTTAACAGCTCTTAGGTCCTTGGTTAAGGCTTGAATTGTTAAGTTTTTACCAGTCCCAGACAATGGATCAAATTTAAGATTAAATCTTTAATAATAATAATAATAATAATAATAACAACAATAGTAGTAGTAGTAGTAGTAGTAGTAACAATTCCATCAAACAGTCTGCTCCAAGTCTGTGCTTTTTCACCCCACAAAAATAAGATATTATTATACAAAAAAAAGCCCAACTCCCTCCCCAAAACTCTACCTCAATAAATGTATTCCTGATATCTTTTTTAAAAAATTTCTCGTTCAAAAATCGCGGTCATATCGCAATAGTGGTTTTAATTTTCTGCTTGTTATTATGAGGCATATTTTTTAATGTCAATAATGGATTGGTGTACGGGAAAGAGGAGGTCTTAAAATGCCTAACTTGAGATTATACTATGATGCAGTTGTGTTATTTATTTATTTATTTATTTATTAGATTTATATCCCGCCTCTCTTCACCCCTTTCGGGGGAACTCGAGGCGGCTATGTTTGATATTATTAATGGATTGCAGATAAAATTGAACAAAGGGCCTAATCAAATAACACAAATTTTTTAACAAGGGTAAGTGAAGAATTTTATTTTTATTTATTTTATTTGAATTTGTAGGCCACCCAATCCCACAGGACTCTCGGCGGCTCACAACATAAATAAAAACAATACATAAATAACATACACACTTAAAATCCCCCTAAAATTACTAAATTTTCAGTGAGTCAGTCTAATCCAGCCTGCTGGAAGAGCCAGGTCTTGAAGGCTCGGTGGAACTTCGTAGGTCTAGGAGACTCCGGAGCTCCAGAGGTAGATCATTCCAGAGGGCTGGGGCCACTGCAGAAAAGGCCCTCCTCCGTGGGGTCACCAGGCTACACTGTCTGGCAGATGGTAACCGGAGGAGGGCCACTCTATGCAACCTCACAGGGTGCTGGGAGGCAAATGGCGGCAGAAGACAGTCTCAGAGGTAACCGGTCCGATGCCATGTAGATGAAGATGAATAGTTCTTGAGAGTAATAGCTACAACTACTGTCTGTATAAGATTTACTATCTGTATTCAATAGAGATTGTAGAGATTGTACCCAGACGGTATACTGTTATTGTGAATATCCATAACCAAGAAAACCTTACAATAAAAAATAATAACAATCCACATTCAGTAAAGCAAACAAAGCGAACTTAACTCCTAACATCAATGTTAACTGGCAACCATTGTGGGTGAACCTTATAAATAATGTAACAAAAATTTACCACTTTTGAATAATGTAGATAAAAATGGTGGAAATTTAGTTAAAAAGGGGGATAATCAGCTGATGGCAAATGTCCCTGTAAAACTGGCACTACAAAGAACTTGGTTTCCACAGCACTTGGCCCCAGGAACAGTGTCACCTGGTACAATTTTTTTTCTATATTCTCTTTCCAAACCAGCTATGGGGAGAGCATTTAATCGAAGTAAAGATAAAGGTTTCCTGAATTTGGGACCCGTGACATGATATAAATAAGAAGCTGCTATATAAGAGCTAAATTTGGATTGTTTTGGAGTGTTGGGAGTAAAAACAGCAATTTCTGCTTGGCCTTTTTATATCTTAAGATCCTTTGCTTTAATATTGATCTAGTTTTATCTAGCCTTAAAGTTGAGATGGCATCACTGGGAGATCCATACTGGCTTTGTTTCTTTTGGACAGCTGTTTCCCAAGTCGATTTGAAGTTGTATGCCAATATTTTATGAGTCAGTCCATGAAGACAAGGATGTTGTTTTAGTCCATAGGTAAAGATATTTATCCAGAGATTCGACTCAAGTTTACTGACTTCTGCTTCCTGTGAGTTACTGCAATTGGAGCATAGAAAGTAACCTGGAAGATGCTTCTTAGAAATTTTGTTTGAATTCTTTCTAAGTTATACCGGCTGTTATATATATGTTAAGTGAGTCCCCCTCCATATAGCAGTTGTGTTCGGGCTTTCTCTGCAAAAAGCTTAATTGCGAAGAGATAAACTGAAAAAAATTTAAAATTAAACAATGAATAGCTGATGCAGATCTCCGTGCATTGTGAGCTACAGAGTCCAGGTGGGTATTTCTGCTTCCTAAAGCTTGAAAAACTATCTCTGATTATCTAAAGAAGTTAACCCGCTCAATGGACTGCCTGCCTAAATCCCAGCTTCTTTGTTTTTAATATTAGGGGGAAAAATGAGAATCTTGGTCTTGAAATAGTTTTTATTGATTCCTGCTCACTACAATAATGTGTGGGTGATCTTAAGGTTATTTTAAGGCTAATGAAAGTTAATGATAGAATTACTGAGTCATCAACAAACAGTAATAAATTGGTATGTCTATGGGCTAATTTGGGGAGATGAAAAGTAAAATTACTTAAGTGAAGAAACAATGAGTCCATATAATAATTAAATAAAACAGAAGCCAATAGACTTCCTTGTCTAACTCCTTTCCTTACTGGAATTTCCTTAGTGATATGTCCTTTGTAGCTGCACCTGACCTTCAGTCTTGTGTTCTCATGAATTTTAATGAGCAACAGAAGCAGACATTTGTCTATTGTGATGTATTTCAATTTACACCACAGTTTAGATCTAAATACTGTATTGAAAGCTGACGTAAAGTCGATAAATGTTGCATAAAGGGATTGTCCAGATTTGTGGGTATATTTTTCTACTAGATGTTGCAGCACCATAGCACAGTTTAACATTGATCAGCCCGTTCTAAACCCACTCTGTTCATTCATAATAATGTTTTCAGGTTCAAACCAGTCAAATAATTTATCCTCAGATCAGTATTTCTCAACCCTGCCCACTTTAAGATATGTGCAGCATGCTGGCTGAAAAATTCTGGGAGTTGAAATCCACACATCTAAAGAGGGCAAGGTTGAGAAACAGGCCTGCAGATGTTTAGCATACGTTTTGCTAACCTAATTCCACTAAGTGAGTGGAAGTTAGCTGGAACATCTCTTCTGCTCTTCTTATATATAGTTACTAGCTGATTATCCAGCCTTGCTCGGCTTTTTTTTTTTTAAAGAAGTATACACTGCTCAAAAAAATAAAGGGCACAAAAAAATAAGACATCCTACTGTACTGTACTTTGTTCTTTACATAAAGTAGTTGAATGTGCTGACAACAAAATCACACAAAACCTAACAATGGAAATCAAATTCATCAACCCATGGAGGTCTGGATTTGGAGCTACACTCAAAATTAAAGGGGAAGAAAACACTACAGGCTGATCCAACTGTGATGTAATGTCCTTAAAACAAGTCAAAATGAGGCTCAGTAGTGTGTGTGGCCTCCACGTGCCTGTATGACCTCCCTACAATGCCTGGGCATGCTCCTGATGAGGTGGCAGATGGTCTCCTGAGGGTTCTCCTTCCACACCTGGACTAAAGCATCCCCCAACTCCTGGACAGACTGTGGTGCAACGTGGCATTGGTGGATGGAGCGAGACATGATGTCCCAGATCTGCTCAATTGGAATCAGGTCTGGGGAATGGGCAGGCCAGTCCATAGCATCAATGCCTTCATCTTGCAGGAACTGCTGACACACTCCAGCCACATGAGGTCTAGCATTGTTGTGCATTAGGAGGAACCCAGGGCCAACCACACCAGCATATGGTCTTACAGGGGTCTGAGGATCTCATCTCGGTACCTAATGGCAGTCAGGCTACCTCTGGTGAGCACATGGAGGCCTGTACAGCTGTCCAAAGAAATGCTATCCCACACCATTACTGACCCACTGCCAAACCAGTCATGCTGGAGGATGTTGCAGGCAGCAGAACGTTCTCCACGGTGTCTCCAGACCCTGTCACGTCTGTCACATGTGCTCAGTGTGAACCTGCTTTCATCTGTGAACAGCACAGGGCGTATATATACCTTGTATGTATCCCAGACTACTTGATCAGTTATTCCTTTATTAGAATTTTCCTCAAAGAAGAATTTTGTCTCTCTTTCCACCATCTGTGTATATTCCTTTTCATGTAGTATTGTTTGATTCATTGTCCATCTTAATCTTCTCCTTCTCCCCTTCCAACTGAAGCTTATCGGATTGTGGTCTGCCCAAGTACTTATTTCTATGGATATGTCCTCAATATAATTAATCAGTCCAGTTGACATCCATATCATATCTATTCTGGACCACGATTAGTGTCTATTCGAGAAGAAGGTGAATTGCGTTCTCTCTGGGTTTTTTATTCACCACCCGTCTCGGACATTCAGCTCTTCTGTCATCTTAGAAAATGATCTAAACAGTATTCTTTTATCCTTTTTTAATGCACCTGATGATTTATAATCTAATTTCGCATTGCTGAAAGCATTGAAATCTCCCATAATACAAACGTCTTCATATTCCATCTCGGCTATCTTTTGGTGCAAGTCTTTGTAAAAATTGTCTTGTCCAGTATTTGGTGCATAATATTTTTTGTCCATTCATATGTATTTCTACCATTAAATTTCTTCCTTCTTCCTTGCAGTATATCAATTTTGCACCAATTTTCTCTTTTATATACAAAACTACTCCTCTTTTATTTTGTTGTGCCAATGACATAAATTTTCCCTAGTTTCTTATTTCCCAGCAAATTAGCATTCTTCTTTTTTATGTGTACCTCTTGAAAACAAACTATGTCCAAATTTAATTTTTTTAATTTTGCGAAGATTATTTTCCTTTTAATTACTAAGTCCAATCCATTTATATTTAATGATATTCCTTTTATTTCTTCTTCCATTGCTTATTTATATCTGGGTTGAATTGTTCTGGTTGTCCTCTGTTCTCTTGGTACTGGTAGGTCTTTTGGTTTTGTGTCTTGTTTCCCAATGTCTTCTTCTATCATTACAAGCAGTTCTGATCCCTCTTCCTCTGAACACCTCTCCTTTTCTTGTGTTTCTTCCAACTCTTGTGTTTGTGTTGGTCTTCCTTCCTCCCTTTCTTGTAGATGTTCATAGTCAAACTATATTGCTTTTTCCACTGTGTCTAATCTGTGCCTCTCCTGCCCCCAGAAGACCATAATACCTTCTGGGTTTAGCCAACTGAAATTGATATTCATTCTAATTAATTTTTTTGTAATCAGTTGATAGTCTCTTCTTCTGTCTCTTATTCTTCTGGGTACCTGTTTCAATATCTTGATCTCCTTTCATATGTAATTCAATGCTTCTCCTTTGTTTTTTTGTAATATTTCATTTCTAAATGATTTTTTCATGAACCTCACATGGACCTCCCTTGGTAATCTGTGTTTCATGGCATGAAATATTTCATCCAGTTCATCTTGTATTTTACTAACTGATTTTTGCAGAGCTTCTATCAAGAGTGCTGCAATAAGTTCGGGTAAATATTTGTCCTTCTCTTCTACATTTTGGAACCACAAGTAGTACTCAGCCTTGTCCATCTCGAGGGAGGCTATCATTTTATCTTTTTCAATATCTGCTTGTCTATATTTCTCATCGACCTCTTCCACTTTTTATTAATTTTTCCCATTTTTTTCTTCTACTTTAGTTATTCTTTGATTATTTTGCTCCATATTTTGTTGCAACTTCTCTACTTTAGAATCAATTCCTTTAATATCCAATCTTATGCCTTCCACCCACACAATCAATTTTTCCATATTTTTGTTCATTTTTTGTATTGACATTTTTATTTCCTTTGCTTCCTTCCTCTTGAGATTGGCTTATTTGTTCTTGCTGTAATAGCCCACTTAATGTAGACTGTGATTTAGGACTCCGGCTTTGTGTTGCTCCTGTAACTTTAGACCACTGCTTAGACATAGCTGTCTTCTCCTGTTAAACTAATTTGGACTGTTCATTACTTCCGTGTCCTCAAAGGAGGAAAAATCCTGAAACAACAAATGCAAGGCACCCCACTCACCAATCAAAATTAAATCCACTTGGCCCCAAAATGCACCCACTCCCTAAAGAAATCTCCAACAAAATTAATCCAATTTGCACCCTCCCTCTATTAAAGAAAAAAGAAAAAAGTGCAGATATGATGAAGAAAAATTGGAGAAAAGGGAGATCTTGAAAGAAGAATAAACAAAAAGAAAAGGAGAAAAAAGTAAAGAAAATCAAATTAATCCAATTTGGTCCATTAAAATAGCTCAACAAAAGTATATTATTCTGTTAAATGCAAAAAATATTCACAGAAGAATGGGAATGGTTCATAGGCTTGAGGAGAGTTCCACAAAACAGAGGGAGAAGCTAGACTTTGTAAAACCCAATAACACATCTGCACAATAAGCTTATGTTGACTATGTCAAAATTTCAAATTGTAGTGTTTCAGGGAAAACAAAACATTGAAACAAGTCCTTCTATCTTCCAGTCTTGCCTTTTTATCTTCTCTTCCTCCTATTCTTCAGCCTGTTATTATCTATCTTGTTTACACAGCTGGACACCATCTGTTCAGAAGAAAAGTAACAGGCAAGACTTGGAAATATTTTCCCCATCCACAAGATGTCAGTATGTCTCCCTCTTTGTCATTAAATAGCACTGAGGAGTTCAATAACAAAGTCCTCTTTTTCTTCAAATACACCACTCACCTTTTACTTCAGTTTTGTCCCTGCTCTGTCTTCTACTATGTTCATCACCTTTTTTCATTATCCATCACCAATCATAAAATATTTGTTTCATTCACCTGCAATTTTATCAGATCAGTCCTTCCATCAATGGTGGTGAATGCATATGCCTTCAATAGCATTCATAGCCACTCAGTGGCACTTGCTTGTTTCTAATATCAACTGATTAGATCAGGGGTGTCCAAACTTTTTGCAAGGAGGGCCAGATTTAGTGAAGTGAAAATGTGTGGGGGCCAACCATTCATCCTGACATTGAGGACATTCCTCAATGGATGAAAGGACATTTATCCTTTGAACCATTAAAATTAAATGCAAATGAACTATTTTATGAATAGTGCAGTGAAGGGAAAAATGTGTGCTAGCGGGGAGAAGAGGCTGGAAGCCACTCGAAATTTGAAAACGGCCCGCAATTGGCCCATGGGCTGGACTTTAGACATGCTTGGGTTAGATATTGTCCTTCCCCCCATTTTTGTTTGTCTCTTTTGGCACACAATATTTATTTTTTAATTATTATTATTAAATTATTATTTTTTAAATATACATCCACATTGTGTGTGAACAGAGTTGGTTCTGGGTATTATTCACATTAATCCAATTTGCAGTAACAATATTAGTAATCTCTATCACATTTATGAAATGTAAGTAATCCTCATTATATTATTTAAACATACACAAACAAAAAATGTCTGGCTCCTCTCATCTTTATCTCTAACTTCATCTCTATCTTTCTTGTTCAATCTAAACATTTGTCTATTGTGTATAGGCAAAATTGATTCTGAATATCATTCATATTAATCCAATTCATGCTAGCATTATTAGTAATCTCTATCACATTTATCAAATTTAAGTAATCCTCATTATATTATTTAAACATACATAAGAAATGCTTAACATCTATAAACTTCTAATCTTTCTATCTATTATTTTTATTCATTCTATAGAAATTTATATTCTAATATTCCCCCTATCTAATTTTATTTCTGCCTCTTTCAGCTCACAATCAGGCTACTTTAATATTTAAAAGGCAATTCTTTCTATCCATCATCTCTTCTCCTCTGTAGCGCTTCAATTCTTGTCAATTTTTTAATTCGCCTCCCACTCTCATCTTTATCTCTATCTGCATCTATATCTTTCTTGAGAAATCTAAACATTTCTTCTAATCTTATACTGTGAATTCTCCCAGATGTCTGCCCATGTCCCAGTCTCCTTTTCAAAAGTATCTTCCTGTCTCTCCAATTATCAATTTGTCTGTTTTATTTTCTTTGGTCTTTCTTCCTTTAACAGCTGATTTGTCAGTCCTATTTTTTGCTCTAGCTCTTGGTTTATTTGTTTATGTGGCCAATCCATCGATTCTTCCCACTCCTTTTGCTTGCCATTTATCTGGTCTTCCTCTTCATCGAGCTGTTGCTTCATTTGCTGATTTTTCTGATCCATATTTTTTCCCTGTTCATATTCAATTTTCTGGCTTAAACAATTATATTTTTAGAATCTCTTCTCTAGGATTTTTTTCCCCTTGGAGTAATTTTTAAAGAAAAAATAATAATCTCACCCAGAAACAATATCTGTTCACTGTTCTTTTCTCTCCTGCACTTTCTTAGGTGGCCTGTCTGTCTCCAGCTTTATGGCAGCCATGTTGACTGCTGCTGCTCCTTGTCTTTGGATGAGGGGGATTTTCCAAGTCAGGGAGGAGAGATGCACCCCCATTTGCTTTACCACCCTTGTTTTTGTTAGTTGCAAAGTCATGTCTAACCCATCACAACCCCATGGCCTTTCTGTCCTCTACCATTCCCCAGAGTCCATTTAAGCTCGCACTGACTGCTTCAGTGACTCCATCCATCCAGCTCATTCTCTGTCATCCCCTTCTTCTTTTGCCCTCAATCACTCCCAGCATTAGGCTCTTCTCCAGTGAGTCCTTCCTTCTCATATACCTTTCGGAGCCCTCCAACAGGGAGAGCTCATAACGGGGCCGCAGAGCTTGCAGTCCTCACCTCCGATGCCACCAGAAGAACAGCTGGAAATGGTCCTGGTGTACAATATTTATAAAGAGTGGTGGTATAACTGATCTTATATACTCATCTTTTAGTTCAAGCAATATACTAGAATGATAAAACAGCAATACATTCCAAGCAATAACTCTAAATTTATCTTACTACAAACTATGGTTTAAAAAGTAACATCAACATAGACATCAGAAATCCAATATTGTGAAGCCCATTTTTGCAGCTTCCAAAAGTATAAAAACCAGCAGCTTCCTTCTAAATTTTATTGGAAAGCCAGATAAAATTTTCCATGCCAAAATGAGGGACCTGGCAAAATACTGACTATGGTGACTCTGTTGTTGTTAGCTATTGCAAAAATATTTCTTAAAAGCAACAATAATACAGCCCTAAGCACTAAAAAGAGTCTCCTTGCTTTAAATAGATATCTTCAAAACTTTATCACCCTTGGTTTTATCTTGATGTGACCAGTAACTGATCATAAAAAACAATAAATTGGGTGATTCTCGAATCACTGATAACTTAATGGATGTTAGACCTATATGGATTTCCCCCATGTATTTCTTTTACATCTCCTTATAAATATGTGACAACCCCAGGAAAATCAATATTAAGTTGTTTAGAAGTTAGCCAAAGACTGCACAATCTGAATGAAAGCAGTTAAGAGGAATAAGCAGGTCATGTCATCATTTGATTTCACTGAATTTCACTGAAACATTCATCCAGGAGTGATGTTTACAATGTAATATATCCTGAACCTTCAGAAGAAATTTGTACACCATGGTTGTTTCTTAGCATTACATGCCTCATCTTTTAAACTGATTGATACAGGTACACGTAACCAACTAGGTATACTTTTTATTATATAGAGATATTTCTATCTGAATCCTTTATTATCTTTAAATTGCAACCATTTAAAGTCATAGGAACAAAGAGTCTTTAGCAGGAATTTTAAATAATGCTATGCCTAAAGATCCTCATTAGGTGAGCAACATACCCACAACAAACCTATAGACTAACCCCATAAAAATTAACCTCTTCAGCTGAGATTCAATAACTAGGGAGATATTTGTTGAAGGCCTTTGTCCTTTCAAATGTGGGTAAAATCTTCAAGGACTCAAGAAGGAATCCATTTCACACAGACAGTAGTGATAAATTTGATTCATTCAGAGAACCAGCAAATACCACCTCTGATTGGCTGACAGCATACCCATGCCCATGAAGCCACGCCCACAGAACCAGTAGTTAAAAAATTGAATACCACCACTGCACACAGAGTTCTAAATGCAATAAGTTATCAGAGTGCATTGGAGATTTTTTTGTATATGCTCAATTCAATTTCAATTTCAATTTTATTGGATTTATACCCCGCCTCTCTTCACCCCGAAGGGGAACTCGAGGCGGCA